>VMBQ01013128.1:5977-16672 GCA_007657795.1 Dreissena rostriformis
AATAATACATATCTTTGTTTGTCTAAACAGTTACCATTTCGCTATTAATATTTCCCTTGTAAGTGTCATTTTAAAGGTAATATACAAATCTATAGCCGAAATGAAGTTTGTGATTCTCAAATTGGTCCGGAAATATATTATAAGCGAAACTCTGTACGATTTCAGGTAGATAATTATTTTTTTAATTAAAATTATGTATATAGTTTAATCTAAAACTAAAGTGGTTTTTAGCAATCTTTTATTTACAAATGGCTCTCAAGCTAATACAAAAATATCTAGACGGAAATGAATTTTGTGATTTTTAATGAACAAGTACCGGAGTTATTCGTTTGCAAAACTATGTAATTGTTAGGACATGTCATACTATTTTATTTAAAAGGACATATCAGCTTTTGTCTATAACTTTCTTATATTATTATTTAAAAAAACGTTTTACATGTAAAATCAAAGTTTATTGCCTGAAATAAATGTTGTTTGGGCTGTTCTCAATATTTACTTAACTGATTTCATTTTTTATTTTTTTTAATAACATCTTTATTCACGATTGAAATGTTCAACATGAAAAATAATGAGCCTAAATAAACGTAAATAGTTCCAATTGTGTTCTCTAGATTTCCTAAACGCATGTCTTTATAAAATTTTCGTTATACGGTCAAAATTTACGATTAAAAAATAAAAACACGAACAAAATAAGTAATTTATTTCCTCGTTAATTCCGGATTATTAATGACAGCAACATAAATCTCTTGATAAAAACGTCAGCGATAAAGGCGCGAACGAATTCGCTAAATGGGATGCGATGTTCCAAGTGTGGATTAAAAGCGTTTATGGGTTTGCCCGTGACACCACCTGTCTGCACATGTGTATATACCGTAATTAAGATCACGCGTCACCTTTAAATATAATGTTAAATGACAATCAAGACCTTATTCATGCCAGGGACCTACACAAATAGGTCCATGTCCATGCTGTTTTATTACTCTTAAAAGATGAACCTTATTTCTACTAATTACGTAATATCTTATATTAAAAAAAAACACGAACTATTATGTAGTGTCAGATCAATAACAGAAACTATTTAAATCTTTAAATATATTCGATAAAACCGTTTCGCTGTCTTGTTTTGCGTTGGGACCAATACAAACATATATAGGTCCATGTTTTTTTCTTCAGTACCGTTTTGGAGGGGCGCGAGAGTATTCAGGGGCGGGTAATCCGAGAGGTATCGATTTCTGGGATTGTCTATATACCGCACGCGATATCGATAATTTACGTTCTAGTATTTTCCCATGAATATTATGACAGATAAAGCCGAGAAAACACAATCCAGACTACATTTCAATGGAGTAAGTCAACGTCTTGCGGTAGAGGGTACCCTATCAATTTTATGGAGCCCCAAACTTCTTAGGTCGCCAGTGGTCGAAACGTTAATGAAATAAATATTCCGCATTCTATACTTTTATCTAGAACTGTCTCCGTTTCTATAGCATAAATTGTTTATTTTTATGTTTGCATTTTCAAAGAAATCTGTTTATTAATTGGGGCATGTGTTTTGGCAACGGAGCAAAAGTGCTTTCTTGCATTAAAGCGGTGTAAAAGTGTATATCTTGATAATTTCGCAAGCATGTGGAAATATTTATCTCTGTTTGTTTTACCATACAATCTAGCAGTATTTCGAAGCAGTTGCATGGTTTCTCACGTCTTGAAATTAAACCTGCATATCTGTTTATTACGTCTTATTGAAATTGTAGATTTCAATTCTCTGCCTGTTGTTTAGTTTCTGGTAAAAATCTGAAAAGATAGAAACGTGGAGGTTAATCAAATGTATTTCAATGGACATGAGTCTCACTCTGTGAAAAGGGGGTTTAATGCATGGGCGTAAAGAGTCGTCCCAGACTAGCCTGTGCAGTCAACGCAGGCTAATCAGGGACGACACTTTCCGATTTTATTGCATTTTTCGTTAAAAGGGAGACTCTTCTTGACGAAAATCCAGTTTATGCGGAGAGTGCACATGTTAACGTACATGCCTTCAACCCCCTTTTCTCAGAGCGCGGCTCATATAGATAAGACATACTATATTGTTACCCATTGAAGCCGATATCCTAGATACTAGACACAATAACGTGGCGGACATCTTCCTAAAATCATTTATCGCATCGATCATATCTGTGTTATTCGTATTTTGTGATTTATAACGGAACGCATTATATGTCATACACATATTATACATAATTGAGAAACAACCATATATTGCACGAATCTGCACGAGCATTTAAACGGCATTCGTTCATTTAAGGAATGCGCTTTACCGGAAAAGTAATAAGAAGCGCATACATACGGAAAACAAATAAACAAAAATGCGGTGATAATAGTTTTTTAAATGGTAAAATCAGTGAATTGAAATTTAATGCGAAATAGCAGTATGTATAGACACGATGCTTACTATGTTATGACAAAACGTTAAATTAAAAGTTTAAGTGCATGCGCCCCTGAAAGCGAATATTAATTTATTTTCCAATTTATTTTCTATATCTTCGCAGCGTATCGAAAGCACAGTTTCTTTCATTTTTACTTCGATTTGAAAGCATCTAATTTGACACCACATCGACTATCATGTTTAAATAGCGATTTATGTCGTGTCCTTTCTGTTTAAATTAAAAACATAAATCTAATTTTAAATTTCTATCGTCTCTTCTTTGAATGCGATGAGCGCGCATTTCGTTCCGTATGACTGCTTGCGCACGCTGCGCTCGAGTGCACGTGAATCCAGAACGCCAATAAAGTCACGTATGTGACACGTTGAAACCGCTAGCTACTGAAATGAATATGTGACATATTTATGACCCCAGCCGTATAAACCTGCAGCATTATTAAAAAAAAATATAAACACTGGAGGGTTTCCCTTGCAGTGATAGCATCGTAAATCCGTTTTCTAGTTACACATTATAAATAATATACTCAATACTAATGCCGAGGTAGCCTGTTTTCCTATCTATTCGGCCACTTAAGGATATCATGAGCTGTGGATTGTTAATTAACAATAAAATAAAACATTATAACACATTATGTTAACAAAATATACATAACAAACAAGTTTTAACGCGAACTTCCATAGGAAACGGTTTGTTTACAAAAAAAATACCTCGTTTTTCATGTGACAGTATATTTCGTATAATATCACCTTTAAAAACAAAAAAAAGGGGGCATGTGGTTCCCAGCAGCGTAAATTATACGAGACCTAATTCTTCTTCTGTGAAGAGGGTTTCTCGTCCGAAATTTTCAGTGTCGATCTCGCCGCATATCCTATCACGGAGCGTCTGGTATGGGATACCATAATCCACGGCCGTTTTCCTCATAGATTTTTTATTCAACCGAACCTCAGAAACTGGCTTTAACATGGTCTCATTGGAATACTAATGTACCGATTATGGTAACTCGAGGGGTTTGCCTAGCATTAAAAGGTGTGCGGTGATTTAATAACGGACGCATATTGGATTTTAATTGTGAACGCTTATTTTTTAACGGAACGCCAAAAACCGAAAGTAAACATATACCTAGACGGGCCTCAAATTAAGGGCTACGGTAATAGTGAAGAAGTCATGTGACCCCAGAAAAACATGAAAACGCTGACGAGTGCCTGATTTGTGAAAATCCGACGAAAAATAACTATTTATGAGTTATTTGCATGTGAATTGAGGTTAAATTGTGTACAGGTCTATACATTATATACAAGAAAAACGGTTTATATCTGTTTTTGACGCATTTTAATATCCCGATGATCAAGAAGCGAATGTTATGATTACTTGCTGAAAATTCGGACACGTGCGGATACGCGGATTCACAGTTAATGACTTCATAAGAAAGTGGCCGAATAGATAGGAATGGCCGAATAGATAGGAAGGATATCGCAATATAAAGACTACACTTATTACACAGTCAGAATTCAAGACCGAAATAATGTATCCGGACATGCAAGACCAAAACAATGTATTGACTAAACTAGCTGTCACTCAATATTGCCCCATCAATTACATAAACAATTTGACCGCAACTGGAATACTTAAAAAATCAAAAGTGGCATTTAGGATGATTTTAATAAGAAGACTTTAATCAAATGATTTAACCAAACTTTAACAAAACATTTTTATGAATGTGCACAAAAGTATATCCACAAATGCCATTTATTTGTGAAACCATTGCACGAAATCCGTCCAGTATTGCCAATTTGCAGTTGTCGAAGGGCTGAACTGCACCTGTGACCTTTACGGAGAGCTGTGTTATGCGATTTTAACGTATCACGCAGTGGACTATTTTTATGACGCAAACATGTTTTATAAAGAATACTCTTCCGCGCCGCGCAGTAGTTTTTTTCCCTGATCTATTAATAGCCTCATATTGTGAATAATCTGAGCTGCGCAAAAATACTACGTTTCTGACGTAACACATAGTGGACTATTTCATTCATTCATTCATAAAATAACTCTTCCGTGAAACATATAATTAAACTATATTTTTTGACGTTTTCTATATACGATCCGTTAAAAATTATTCCATTTAACACGATATGCATATTACGTGTAAATTTGTAAATGAATGTAGTTCAAGAACTGAAACCGCGTCGCGAACTCTTTGCTGGCGCGGATGTGGGAGGGAACCAGGTTTTCAATCATAAGGCATTCTGGATTGCAAAACGTGCTTATACCATTAGTTGTTCGGAAGCGAGAAAAACTAAAAACCGGCGAAAAACAATGTTGCAATATATAAAACGAAATTAACAATCAAACTACAGTACCTAATAGGTTATTGAATTTATTTATTATGAATAAATGGTGGTACTTTGTAAATACACTCTGTAAAGATATATTCTTATTAATATGAGCCTCGCTTAAAGCTTTGTGCTTAAAGTGTCGCCCCAGATTAGTTTGTGCAGTCCACACTGGCTAATCAGGGACGACACTTTCCGCTTTTATTGTATTTTTTTAATTAAAGGAAGACTCTTCTTTACGATAATCCAGTTAAGGCGGAAAGTGTCTTGCACCGGCTTATCTGGGAAGACACTTTATGCACATGCATTGAACCCCTTTTCGCAGAGCGTGACTCATATGTGTCCACCAAGCACGACGACTTTCGACGATCTTCCAGGAAATAATTTGACTCGTGTTTATGTACAATACCAGAACTACATTACAACGAATGGAATAACAAAGAGCTGCTATGAAAACAAATAAATGAGCCTCGCTCTATGAAAAGGGGGTTTAATGTTTGTGCGTTTAGTGTCGTCCCAGATTAGGCTGTGAAGTCCGCACAGTCTTATCAGGGACGACACTTAACCGCTTTTCTTGTATTTTTCGTTTGATGATAGACTCTTCTTGACGAAAATCCAGTTAAGGCGTTTGCCTGTGCGGACTGCAGGGGCTAATCTGTGACGGCACTTCACGCACAGCCATTAAACCCCCTTTTCACATAGCGAGGCTCAAATGTTACGTGTTGCAATCAAGTGTCCCAAACGATACTACTGTTAAGATACAACTCACGTGAGCGATGTCATTGTACAGGGTGGAGACTTATACTGAGCATACCACTGGTTGTGCTTTGAAGTAGTAATAATTGTTCAATTATAGCTGAATATGCTATTCAGGAACATGAGCTAAGCAAAAATTGCTCGAATAACTTGCAGATCTTCTTACGAATTGCTAGTGATATTTTCCAGGTTGTACCTTTATTTGCTTGCAGTACTCGTTGCCATTGTGTTCCTTTACTTGTTTGTGCTACTCGCACTTACAAACTACGGCAACAACAAGAACTACGACTAATACTAATACCACCACAACCACTACTACTACAACAACATCTACTACTACTGCTGCACCACCACCAACAACAGCATCAGCAACAACTGAAACAGCAGCAAAAACAGAAACAACAGCGTGCATGTAGTTGCTTTTTTACAGCGATTTAAAAGCCAAAACCTCCGTCGAAATCATTTAAAACCGCTGTTTCTGCAACCATACCTGCTGCAAATGTTTATTGGCAACAGAACAAATATATCAATACGTAAAATATTTATTTTCTCTGGGATATGATTTATTTCCACACAATCCGCCTTGCAAAGATTAAGTGGTCCCGTGCCAAATGATTTCAGCTCCTTCCTCTCTCTCGTTAACAGCACCAGCCGTGACACTTGCCACACCACTAGTCTAATCAAACAAATCGCAGGCTGGATCAAATATGCTCGGTAATTTTCTGGCAATTATGTCGGGAACTGAAGATGTCAGAAATGAATATATGTTTTTATCATCTCTAGTGATGACTTCATCGGACATTGCACTGACTGAATATATTTTTTTATCATCTCTAGTGATGACTTCATCGGACATTGCACTGACTGAATATATGTTATTATCATCTCTAGTGATGACTTCATCGGACATTGCACTGACTGAATATATGTTATTATCATCTCTAGTGATGACTTCATCGGACATTGCACTGACTGAATATATGTTATAACCATCTCTAGTGATGACGTCATCGGACATTGCACTGACTGAATATATGTTATAACCATCTCTAGTGATGACTTAATCGGACATTGCACTGACTGAATATATGTTATAACCATCTCTAGTGTTGACTTCATCGGACATTGCACTGACTGAATATATGTTATAACCATCTCTAGTGATGACTTCATCGGACATTGCACTGACATTTGGAAATAGGCAGTGTCGGGAATAGTGAAATTGTTTCAGGTCAAATAGTGCAAACATGCTACTTTTATACATGTAGATTAACATAGATTTGTTAAATCAATCACTGGGACCCCAATTCTATAAACACATGCTTTTTTAATCTTTGATATTACATTCATGTCAAAGCATTTTTTCGCATATTCGGTGACTCGTATTAAAAAGCATAAAAAAATAACTATTTTTTTGTTGTTATATTATTCCACTCTCCAGGCACTAGTTCCTATTCACTTTTCGTTATGTGTTAGTATGTCCACCATTTGGGAGTAAATTAGGCTTATACGCGTCATATCAGGACCACTGAAATCTATGTTTTTTACTATTAAGACAAAATGACAAATGGTATAATGTGCTGCAACTTTCCTTCCCTTCCATTATATCTACAGAAGATACGGAGAACATTAAAGTGCACTATGCCATTAACGAACTTCTGATAGAGCGATTAAGGACAACTATAATTTGTTTGCAAATCATTTTTTTCATTGTTACTCCAATTGCCAATAATTTGATGTCGGCATATCACATGTCACATGCTACCGACATATAACATGCTCCTGGTATGCATTTTTGTGTTTGCCTATCTATGGCATACAATTGTCATTCGATGGTATATGAATTGCTTCTTATGTGTCTGAGTGTCTATTTTAGTTATGCTTAAAAGACACAACAAACCTTGTTGACAGTTCCAAAAACAACCATATTGAAGTGAATGTAAAATTGTGCGTGTACTTGCTTGAGAAAGTAAACTGCTGTGGAAATCGTTCGGTTTGTCATCATGCGAACTATGAAAGGCGCGTAAAGCTCTGAATTTTGTATAACAGCAAATATGAGGAGCCTGTTTTCCAATGGGGCTGTTTTTTTGCAACTTTTGTTTTCAGACACATTAAACTGAAATTAACTAATAATAAAATTCATCACAACATTCAAAGTTGCCACAGTGCATGCCAAGAGCATGCACTATAAAATGGTAAAGTTATTGTTCATTCTCAAGCCAGTTTTTAATCACTAGTTCCATTTAAAGTATGGAATATCTCATCAATTAGAAAATAACATTTGAATGTAAAGTAGCAATTGAATATAGTCATGTGACGTAAACAAATCTGCTTCTACTGTAATGTTTTATCTACCTGAAAGCAAGCAGATTTCATCAGCATAGCAAATTACTCCCTTCCAATAAGGTCTATTTCTAGACCACTGCACATGTTAATATTCTTGCTTTATGCTGGTCAAATCAGCTGTCTTACACCTGTTATAACAGAAGTATTAATATAACAACAATTATTCAACCTTCCCATTTCCACCAGTTGAAGAGATGAACCGAACCCGCATGGTTGTACCGAACGCTCGGGTTTAAACCCCTTTTTTGAAAAATGTAAAACAATAAACATTGAGTATTTGTTTTTATTTTTGCTATACATTCTAATACATGTAACTAACGTACGTTATAACACATCTGCCCAACTCAGTACACGGGGGTCCTTCTTTGGAGTGATGGTATTTGTATACACCACTCACGAACTATAAATGTGTTGTTGTTCCGTGACTGAATTCATTAATCCTGAAACTGTGTGGGGTAATACTATCACCTTGGCGTACATCACGGTGGTTGTTGCATCAAACCATGTAGCTGTTGAAACAACAACACAGGTTTGTTGTGTGATGGTAACTATTAATGGTAAATTGAATTAAAAAAGATGAATACTCAGAAGAATCAAGAAACGAATAAAGATAATTATATTGATTAAAAATAAAATAATGTTAAGAAATAATTTTCAATTTATATTTATAGTGTATCGTGTTATAAACAAATATGTGAAGGGTTTAGATGCGAAGGAATGAAGCGACGATAGTTGTTTTTATGCCAACGATCAGTGATATTTAGAAAATTATGTACTATAGTATACTATGATGTTCTCGAAACTGGACTTCTTTTGCGTGTTTTAAATTTTTGCTTTACCAAAGAAATTTGTGTTAAAAAAATCGACGAATACCATTACAATACTAATTAACAAATAGCTGTAAAAAATCGATTTAGCTATACAATATAATTTATCAGTTATGGTGTTAAAAATGCAAGTACAATTAAATTTAATTGTACATACTAGTATATGCCAGTTGCCCACAATATAGCACTTTTGTATAGTAACAAAAAGCTACAAACAAAAGCATATATACAATATATGTGGTGTTTAAATATACCAGTGACCTCTACAAACAAATACGTTTCTGAATATAATGCTTAAACAAGTGGTTCTGCTACATGTCTATCCTGGTGTGTTATTGATTGAGTTACACTAATCAAATTTGTTGGAAGCTTGACAATAACAATGTGGATAGGAGAATCGTTTTAGAGCTGAGCATGTTCCTATTTTTAACTGTCCAGAAGATGCTGTACAGGACAGGAAATTGAAACAGACCACGATTGATTGAAACAAGTGAACCGTGCTCGAGATATGGCAATTGTGCTCATCCAGAACGAGCGATAAGTACAGAAGCATTCCAAATGACGTAAATCACGTTCTCACTGAACGAGATACCTTTGAAGCCCGAGACCGTTATTGTTTTAAGGTAACTATTCGAGGCCATTCTGAGTTTAGAATTCGCCCCGTGACCCGATAGGACATATTGCATGCAGTTTTATAAATATCGGCGACTTTAGAAAACTGACATTTATGACCATACAGATGTAACTCAACCCATACTTCCGACCCATAAAATGTTTAAACGATGTTTTAAACAAGAATGAAATAACGTATGCGTATGCACTGGGTTCCAGAATATTGTCAAGTAGTTTGATGAAATTTTATAGCATAGCGTTAAATAGCTGTGACGTAGTTGTGTTGTTATTTTAGTTCGTTTGATGTTCCCTTAAATTGGCACAGGTGACCATCGACCTTGTCGACCCTTCTTTGAAAAGCTGCAACGGATTTTGAAACTAATGATCTATATGAACTTATTGAAATTATACTGCTGTTGTTTGAAGACCATTTCGTTTCATGCATGCCTTCGATCACAAAATAACGTATGATTTATCGTATCACATAGAAAAAACTATTCCATATGAGCCTCGCTCTGTGAAAAGGGGAATTAATGCATGTGCAGTCCGCACATGCTTATCAGGGACGACACTTTCCGCCTAATATGCTAAGATGTTTACTAAGAAGTGACTTTCTTTAAACGAAAACTATCATAAAAGCGGAAAGTGTCGTCCCTGATAACCATGTTCGGACTTCACAGGCTGATCTGGGACGACACTATACGAACATGCATTTAGCCCCCTTATCTCAGAGCACGTCTTATATGTTATATATTGGTATGCGTGTACATGATTAAGGGACATAAGTATTATTGTATTACTAGAACGGTACAGCGTGTTGTTTTACTCGAGCTGGGACCGTTGGAAGAAACAACAGTTTATGTTATATTGTTTTGTTATTTTACATTATCTTTCGTTACATTGTCTTAATATCAGTCAAACATGTTTTGATCTATTAATTTCTTTCTGTTAAGTTTAATAAACTCTGTATGTATATGTATTTTTCTATGTATAGCAAAATAGCTTTAACCTCGATTTGACCGCTGCAGAACCGTTATAATTGACTGCATATATTACTCAACATATAGCATCGTGATTTCCACAAATCACATATTTTTTACCACTGTGAACACTATGATCTCTATTTTCGCAATAGTAAACATTGAGATCTTATTAAACACACATCACTATCTCACCCTCATACTTTCTTTAAAGTATATGACGGTATCCAGTCAATGTCGTGAAATTATATTCCTTGGCCATCCTCACATCTTTGCCGTTCTTATTATTGAACATTAGACTGCAATTTTGTCTAGGTAAAATTTTAGATTAAATGCTGTATATCCTGTTTGAACATAGTAGGCCACATTCAAATACCGATACAATTTTTGAAAATAATTAAAATAATCG
>VMBQ01013129.1:5687-18004 GCA_007657795.1 Dreissena rostriformis
AAAAAAAAATAGATTCATACGGGCTACAGGTTTTTTTTTAATAATTTGTGTTAAAGTATTAACAATACCTTAATAAAACAATTAGTTTGGATAGTTTATACAATAACCAGAAGTTTTCATAGCTTTAAAATGTAAGTGATTTATTGTGTATGAACGAATTGCCAATAAAGTGAAACCCTGGTAAAACCAATATTTGACAAACATACGTGTATTTCCAATCAAAATATTTGGATGATTAAAAGAATTGGATTTTGTAGGATGTGTTTTGTATTTAATTGTTCCGCTTCGTAAAACTAAACACTGGATTTTAATGTGATTTTAATGTGCCTTTGCAAAAAAATGGATTTGTATTCTATTCGTTAAGGTCTCGGGATAATTAAGACAACAATAATATATTTTATCAGATTCTATCATTATTTGTGCAAAACTTATCCATTTACCGTTTCTGGTGACACTACTTAGAATCAAAGAACATTTTAAGCTTATGTAAGAGCACAGATTTATCATATTTAAACCACCCTAAACATATTCTTTTGTAATTAAATTTTTGTTAACGTTTTTTTCCCCATTCCAAACACAGTTGAACTTTTTTATTGAAATATTAGTTCGTATACGATTCCCAAATAACCAAAACAAAAATATAATGCAAACAAACAAAATTGCTATCTGTATAACGTGTGTCGTTGTTCTTATTATAGGCACAACACAAAACTTGTTTTCCTTATTCAGATATCGTGTGAATCGGTATTTTACAAAACAAAGCTTTGAAATTGCAATGAAATATTTGTTTTGTTTACCGTTAATGCTTAAAAAAAAACGAAAAACGAGTGTCGCTGATCTCTCGGGATATCACTTATAAATGACCTTTTTGCACTTTTCTCCACTCGAGAGAAATAAGCCATTAGTCACCCATTAATTTTCTTTAAACACAGTTCCAAAAATTCAGAAACAAGAATTGTTGTTTATCAGCAGATAAACACTAGTTATATAATTAATAAAAAATACATTTATTTGATATTCTCACCGTTCGTGCATGATGTCCTAGAACAATGCTAACCGTTATTCATACACGTCACAAATAACATGACGTCAGGGACATTTGAAGAGTTGGACAGTTTATTTACAAAGTAGAAAATACGAAAGGCAATACAATTATTGGGAATAAATAAATCTCATTCAATTGCTAGCCTTATCCCCAAATATTTTAAAGAGGGAATGGATGTCCTTGATACACCACTGGAAATATTATTGAACTGTATACTTGAAAAGCAGTCATTTCCAGAATCTTGGTCAAACGGAGTAATTATACCTATTTTTAAAAAGGTAATTAATCCCACCCAAACAACTATCGAGGTAAAACATTAGTGAGCTGTTTCGGGAAATTGTTTACAGTCGTAATAAACGAACGGCTCAAAAAGTGGCTGTTGTAAACGATACGCTCACAGACGCTCAATTCGGATTATTGGCTTACTTTAACGTTCAAATTGAAATGTACTTATGCTACAACTTATAGCAGTTTTCGCTATTGCTATTGGGCTCGGTGTAATATAGTTCTTCGATATCCACAGGGACTATTTTTCGCTCGCTCTGTCTGTCTGAAAAACGAAACGGTCAGCGGATATACCGAAGGCAGTGCCTCGTGTTACAGATTTAATCACTATTTGGATTATATTCGGAGAGAGGACGTACACTTAAGTGAAGCCGGAATATAAACTAAACCGTTCAGTAATAGACGTTAATATATGCGAAAAACTATTTTGCTTTTTTGGAGTTTTAAAGCAGTGAGCGTGAGTGTGGACATTAAACATGATATCAAACAATTCGAATAGGAATAACAGTGTTACGACTTTAAATTATTTGCCCGCCGTAAGTATGTTTTCTTTATTTGGACTTGAATCTATTAGTTACGATATAGAACAAATAAAAAGGAATATATTATTCTGATTAGTCTTTCCATTATGATTCATGATAAATATCTATATTTGCATGACTAGTCTTGGTGTGTTAGATTCGAATTTCCAATGATATACAGTCATTAAAATGTATGACAGTTTTACTTTAATACATTGTATTACAGTTTTACGTTTATTTATACCCTACACATCATTTAAATCATTGCCTGTATCTGTATGCGTGGAGAATGCTTCGTTCCCATTGGCGTACGATCCGACACGAGCAACACATACCTGATCGTGGTATTTCTCTGAGATTTTGGGCTTAGATAAGATATAATGAATGTTCATTTATTTTGGAGTTGCAATATCATACAAGAGTTTATACATCACATCACATCCGCTGTTTAACACATTGATAACAATTTAGTAAAACCTTTATATTGGGACCAGTTGGTAACCATTCCAAAAAGTACAACACTTTATGCCTTGAAAAAAAAACGCTTTATTTATAACTGTAGACGTAAAATGGTTGCCCTTACAATTCATGCAGTTATACAAAAAAAATGTTTAATCAAATATTTATAAAAGTTTGTTGGAATTGGTGGAGTTTCTTTGTAATACTAATTTACCGTCATAAGTATCAGTGTTCTTTGTACGATTGTTGTATTGATTTGGTATGCATTATTATAACATGACTGCTTAAAGTATTTTTTAACGGTTTTGTTCTTAGTTACAAATATTTAATACAAATAAGAGATCATAAGTATATCGTTAAGTTGTAACGATACGAGACGGCTATTGATGCGACATTTTTCACGAATTAATCCATTGTATTCACGATGAGAGCAACGACTGAACCCAAATGACATAAATACGACCCGATTTGCTATCGACTCCCTTTATTCTTAATATCGCACCAGATCGTTACAGTATTTTTTATTGCACAAGATCGACTGCGATCACTACGATGTGGAATAACGAATATATAATATGTGTCGCGCTTGGTATCGATAAAATAAGATTTGATACGATGGCCACGATTAACATTTGATCGCAGTTTATCGAGTTAATCATAAAATTCGTTTTGAACCGTTCGAAACACTTCCACGATTAACACAATTGACCAGATTGAATGCAAGATCCGATAATACCCCAAAAAATATGATAAGATCACCATGAGAAGTTCACGATTAAGACCACGATTTCAATCGTGGCTCCCATCGTGATAGTGGAAGAACAGCATACATGAATTCGTAGTAATGCATTAAAACACTTTGAGTTTTCATATGATAACAATTATAATTTGTTTGTAACATATTGCAGTGTTTATATATTCAACATTTCTCGTTATTGATGCGTTACTGAACAATAAATTATCACAGTAAAGACAAGATTATCACACACAATACTTTACGACTCGGTTATAAGAAATTGATTATAATATTTACAGCAGACATGGTCGTAACTTATGTCGATAGTGTCAGAGATTCCGTGAAAAAATGTGCAAAACATTCAACAATGGTCTCATTTCATCACCTAGAAGTCTGGAAGCAATTCTTGCGTCAACAGTGAGAAACAGCTTAGCGGCATACTTTAACGTTTATATTAAAAGATGCCAATAGCAGCTTTCGCTCTTGCTATCGGGGTCGGTGTAATATAGTTCTTCGATATCCACAGGAACTTTTTTTTCGCTGGCTCTATATCGGAAAAAGAGAACCGGCCAGCAGATATACATGAGGTAATGCCGCGTGTAACAGATGTCACTAGTTGAATTATATCCCGAAAGAAGACGTACCGTTACTTGAAGCCGGAATATAAACTAAACCGTACAGTGTACATATAATAGATGTGAATGTATGAGAAAAAAGTGTTTCTTAATTTGGAGTATTAAAGAAGTGGGCGTAAGTGTGACCAGTAACATGGAGTCAAACCATTCAAATAGTAATAACAGTGCTACGACTTTAAATTATTTGCCCCACGTAAGTATGTTTACTTGATTTTCATTTCAATATATCAGTTGAGATATAGAAACAATAAAAATTGATATATTCTTCTGCTATGTCTTTTCATTATGTTTCATCATGTATGTATATATATGATACAGTAATTTAAATGTATGACAGTTTAACGTTAATAAATTGTATGACAGTTTTACGTTTATTAATATTTAAAAAAACCTATACGTCATTTAAATAATTTTCGGTATCTGTACACGTGAAAAATACTACGTTTCTTGCACGTGTTTGGGGAAGCGCAGCATAAACGAATGCATAATGTACATTTAAACACTTTGAGTTGGGATATTATAACGATTATATTTTTTAAGATATTGCAGTGTTAAATATTCAACATTACTTGTTATTTTTGCGTTACTCAACACTTAATTATCAAAGTAAAGAAAATATTAACACATACAAGACATTTAGCTTCGACGATTAGAAATTGATTATCAAATTCACAGCAGACATGGTTATTTCTTATGTCGATAGTGTCAGAGATTTCGTGGGGGAAAAAAGCAAAACATTCCACAATGGTTTTAAATACCGGTGGATAGGATTATCGGTAAAGCATTGCTGTAATAAACTATGTCGATATAATATTCATAGGTTTTTTCTCAGACCGTTTCGTAACCTAACGCCATCAAAAATTATGTGACTGTTATTTTAGACTGAATATACACACACATTAGCGTACGTATAAATGACTTATGAATTTTAGTGTAGCTATGTGTATTGAGTAGAGTTAATGAAACGAAAAACGG
Source organism: Dreissena rostriformis (assembly GCA_007657795.1). Lineage (NCBI taxonomy): Eukaryota > Metazoa > Mollusca > Bivalvia > Myida > Dreissenidae > Dreissena > Dreissena rostriformis. Next base: position 10,344 of record VMBQ01013129.1, read on the forward strand.
TGTTTTATTGTATGTGTTATTGTGATTAATAGGGAAAGAGCAATCATTTGCAATTGGGAATAACTCGGTGAAAAATGGAAATAATAATTATAGTTAATGTTGTTTTTTTCCGAATTAATACAGTTAATGATATGGACCGTCAATTATGCCAGACTAAATAAGTATCATTAAACATAGGTCACGACAATATAATTCCCCACTTAACCCTTTCAAAAATATAAGCAAACGCTGGAACGCCATTAAATACAAACAAAAACGTTGTTGTTTTCTGAAGGATATGTTATTTATCCGCTCGTGATCAGAGAAAATTAATATTTTCACTCGTGGTAGTAGTCGAAACCTAAATCACCAAATATGCTCTTGTAAATGTAATCTTTTATAAAATGTACATCTATTTAAATACACAAATGTGTAATATTGATATATGAATTAGGATTCGATGACGCAAAAAAAGCTAGTTGGTCATTGGATACTGGTCATCCTAGGCTATCGAACTGCTTATAAAATATACAAAAAAATATTCATTTTTGGAAATATGCACATTCATGTGGTTAAAAATACAATACAAACAGTTCTAAGAGATCGCTTGTCTAGCGACAGCGACAGCATTCTAGTATCTTCGTAGTATATGTACGTTAACAACTATATGCAATATAATCTTCCAGATGGGAAATGTATAATGGGGAAACTAGGAATCCATATGTTCCACGCCTTAGTCCCCTTAACTGGTGAACAGTTGTGTTGTTCAGTGTCCATTGATTGTTTGCCTATTTATATTTTCTGCCGAAAAAAACAGAGTGTTGCCTTTTGCAGGGATCGTATGTTGCCATCACCGTGATATGTCTGCTGATGGCGGCAGTCATCATCTCCCTCAACTGTCTGGTGATCTTCATATTAGCCCGACAGAAAGGCAACAACAGACTTCACTTCTTCATATTCCATCTATCCATTGCTGGTACAAAAACATTGTAATGCACACCTACCAAGATATTGAGAATTGTCATGCGAAACAATCATTTATCAGCCCTTTATTTCTTCTGACAGTTAACTACTTCCTATGGGAATAAAAAGTAGAACTTTATGATGCTATCTGATTGATTGTTTTCTGAAGTGTTTATTGATTGTAACAAAAGCATTAACATTTAAGCCAAGACGGGATTCATTTGACAATACTGACGTGTACTTATGTTAAGTATGAGAATTAGGGAATACAATCTTGGTACTTATAACCCAAATATGATCTTGATGTGTCGGGCTATAAAATATAAAAAATACACAAAAATATGCACATACAAATTAGGTATTTGTTTTTTTTATATCGGTTTAGCTGTCGATGATCGGTTATGACCTAGATTTAGTGAGTTAATTAATTATGCAGCGGAATATTTTTATGTGCAATAGAATTGCGAAAATGTTCTCATTTTAGAAAATGCAAACTAACAACGTGGTTTCAATGACCACCAATAACTGTTGCATACATATGCGGATTCAAACTTACTTATTTACAGAAGTTATTAAAACCAAATTTAGAAACATTTTCGACAAAAATCCGTGTACTGAAAATAATCATTAACATTATTCGGAATTGCTCTTTATGAACAGAATGTTGTATTTATAAATGTGTTGATATACTTATTTTATCTAGCCTACATAAACGCTCTAGAAATAGCAGTTTCTAAGCTTCAATGCATTGGGCACAGGTTTAATACTACTCAATAAGTATTCAATAGAAATATGTACGCGCATTTTTTTAAAGTTCATTTACAAATTTGTTTCCGCGAATAACTAATATTTAGGTTTCTTATGGCGAAAACTTGAGGCAGTATACGGTCTTCCATCATGGTAAAGATATTTATATGTCAGAGTATGACAAATGTATTTGGATACTATACGGTTTCTTAGGATGCTTGAAGAATCTAAGGTCCTATTTTATTTTCCTAAGCGCGATCGAAGAATATGAACTCAGAGAGTCACGTTACTGTCTATTTGCCCATCAAGGCTTATGTTATGGCAAAACTGACATCTTAATATTTATCTCAACCCCGAAACAGAGATGTTATAGTTATGTCTTTGGTGAGTTCGATAAATTGAAGAGTAAAATGGTTTGTATTTGATTTCAAATCTAATACTGAAGGAGTTGTACTAGAAATTCTTACATTACAGATGTTTGTGTCGGCATAGTAAACGTGCTTGGCGAAGCGGTGTTCTTTGGTATTCTTCGACAGGAGTGGTACTTGGGTGACGTCATGTGTCGCACCTGGCGCTATTCTACGTTTGTGGTCCTAATTGTGTCAAACAATCTTCTCATCGGAATGAGTGTGGACCGCTATCTGGCTGTACGGTACCCACTGAGAGCAATCACTGGAGGTAAACTTTATGGAGTACAAAGGCGTTTTATACATAAATAATTTGACATAAATTATGCAACCAAAAAATAAATAAAATGATTGGCTGCAAATAAAATAAATGAAGAAATCATTTTAGCGCAAACAAATTAATAAGTAATGCATTATTAGTATCAAAGGTGTATGTATGTAGAAACGTTTATGTTATTGCAATTTTTATTGTAAATTTATCTTAACAGTTTTCCCTTTATTATACGCCATTATAACCGTACAAAAAATAGGGTAAAGATCTTAATTTCATCTTACCAGTCTGTTCCGATGTAATCAACTGTTCGACCTTGCAGAGTACCGTCCATACAAAGCAATAATTATCTTCTCATGGGTTATGGCTCTTCTGATCCCTGTATGGACGTTTCCATACACTGGCACCGCCCTAGATGGTACTTCATACTACTGTGACATTACGATCACGTCAGGCATTGGGTGGAAGGTACGTTTCCCTATATCTGGATTTGTCGGAGGTATTATTTCAAACTTTTCCCTACTGATTACTTTGTGGACATTTTCATACGTTGGCACTGTCCTTAACAAAAATGACACCGAAATGCAAAATGCAAAAATGCAAAATACAACTCCAATCGCCAATAATATGGCATGTCAGTGTTCATGTTTTATTCTGATTGACATATTGTCAACCTCAATACGACATGTCTATACGCTTTCGACACATTATCAAAATACAGTATTTGGTACATACAATACAACAAGTCATATCTTTATACGTTAATTAAATTCGTGATGACTCGCAATTAAAACAACGTTAAGACTGGAAATACCAAGCTAATGGAAGTTATAGTTATAAATGATTGTTTATTGTGTTATTTCAGCTTTACGTCACGTGCACACTGCTGCTCGTGTTCTTCATTCCATTTCTCGCTGTCTCCGTCTGCTACATTGGCATCACGGTTGTCGTCTGGGGGCACTGGCGGGAAAGCAGTAATCTCACAGAAATAAAAGGTAAAATTAAATTGTTTACTTTAAAATCGAAAACAAAACCATCTTCCTATAAGTTGCCTCATGTATCCCGTGAGTAAGTTTACACGGACCAGTTACGTACAGCTCCAGATGACACGTAACCGTTTTGCATTAACCATTTTAATAACTGTCGCGGTATTCTCATGAATTAACCAATTGACACTTGTGTGACATTTACCCATTTGAACACGTATTGATTAATATTTCGATGGCCTACAAATGCACATGTTTGCATCATCCTATGAGCAAACCAACGGAAAGCGGCAAAACTATGTCTACTGGTGATTGGCTATCATCGAAATGTGAACCGTTCCTAAACGCATATTTATGATTGCTATAAAAAAATACTACTTTTTTAGAATCAAGTAAGCAGTCAATTCGTAAAACCACAAACGGTGGTTTACTGCCAAAAGCGAGAATCAGAACAATCAAGATGACGTTGACAATATGTTTTGGTAAGTTATGCGTTCATCCTATAATCTGTTTATACTTCAAATCCTTCTTCGTGCAGTCAGTAATAGACAGTCTAACAATACAAAATGTTAATATGTATTATATATTTTATTGTTATATGTTTTAGTGCCGAGGCCAAGGTCACATAACCTTTACGTCTTTCTGCTAGATATATAAATACTCGTATACAGTTCCTTATTTGTTAAAACTTAACAAATCATGTATACATATAATGCAATATAAAATATTGTATACTTAACGGAACGTTGTTCTCACTAGTGCAGAACATAAACTAATCAATTGATATATTCTAACCTTGCTCTATCTTTTTTCCTAATATTTCAGCTTTTTTTATTTGCTGGCTGCCGGCCACCGTGTTTTCAATCTTGGATGTATGCGCCGTCAAGGTGCTTGATCAGAGCTACTACAGCGTCCTCCAACGCTTATATCCCCTTAACAGCGCGTGCAACCCAATCATCTTCTTGTTGTTCAACAAGTCCTTGCTGCCATGCTGGTCCTCACAATCTTCGGAACCTACGAGGGGCTATAAAAGTGTTTATACAGCAAACACCGCTTCGTGACTAGTCGTGGTTTTGCGAAACTTGTTTCATGACATCCGGTCACGGGACGCAGTGTTAACATCGTGAAAAGTGCTTGCGTAAACTAATTATTTCTTCCTTTTTTGAGTCAAAAATCCACCAATTTTGTGAATGTTATTAGGAACTAAGTGGTAAATTAAACATATAATTGTGTGTAATCGATCAAAACAGGATATATATATATGGATTTTGGTATTTTTTTCCGTACTCGTAGAAAACCGGTAAAGCGCCATGGAGGTGCGGGAAAACTAACAACAGCGCAGATCGGTAAATCAAAGCATATGAAAGAAGATTGTATTGGCGAACTGCCAATTAGATGATAAACTGAACCAAATGTTTGAATATACCATTTTATTATAGACACCGGCCGAACATGCTAAAATGTATTAAATTACTAACAACTAAAAATAAAACGTTGCTACACAAATTATGTTGTTACATAAATCACTTTTAGTAAGAGATAGTAAAACATATGTACCGTGTTGATATATGTTTGTGTAAACGGTATTTTGAAAGTTACTGTCAAAACTGTATTTGAATCAATTGCCATTATTATCCTCTCAATTAAGGTTATACAACAGTATCGCACCTGATAATACAATGTCTTCTACGACAATATGGCTGTTATGCATTTTAAGAAGTGTAATGCATTAAATTACGGCTATACTTATAACTGCCTTATTTTTATATTGCATATTACATGACGTTTAAGCCATCTATATTTTTAATTTCGTATGTGGTCTGTATAGGTGTTATGAAATCCTTGTTAATCAACATCAAACGTTGTTATTTAAATACATTTTGTTTTGCGTGTTTGTTTTTATTTACAGGCACCGTTTCAGAATATCATTTTAATTAAATATTAACTGTCATAAGAGCCTTTGGTCTGCCAATATTTTTGTTTCGAATAGGTAGCAAACAATGGCTAATGCTAATTGATTCATTAATGGTCTTTTATGCTATGTATTTTAGTACAGCTAACTGTAAGGTAGATTAATATACGAAACCAATTTAACTACTATCAAATATTGTGATATTATTCTCAAACGTGTACATACTGTTTTGTAGACTANACGCAGTGTTAACATCGTGAAAAGTGCTTGCGTAAACTCATTATTTCTTCCTTTTTTTGAGTCAAAAATCCACCAATTTTGTGAATGTTATTAGGAACTAAGTGGTAAATTAAACATATAATGGTGTGTAATCGATCAAAACAGGATATATATATATGGATTTTGGTATTTTTTCCGTACTCGTAGAAAACCGGTAAAGCGCCATGGAGGTGCGAAAAAACTAACAACAGCGCAGATCGGTAAATCAAAGCCTATCAAAGAAGATTGTATGTGGTCTGTATAGGTGTTATAAAACCCTTGTTAATCAACATCAAACGTTTTTATTTAAATACATTTTGTTTTGCGTGTTTGTTTTTATTTACAGGCACCGTTTCAGAATATAATTGTAATTAAATATTAACTGTCACAAGAGCCTTTGGTCTGCCAATATTTTTGTTTCGTATAGGTAGCAAACAATGGCTAATGCTAATTGATTCATTAATGGTCTATTATGCTATGTATTTTAGTACAGCTAACTGTAAGGTAGATTAATATACGAAACCAACTTTACTACTATCAAATATTGTGATATTATTCTCAAACGTGTACATACTGTTTTGTAGACTATTATCAAGAGCATGTGCATCATGAAATAAATTATTTTACTCTGGGTTAGTACAAAGTTATATTATTATTAAAAAACAATTCATATGTAGACCTAATTTATGTAAAATACAATACACTTGATATATTGTTGCAATTAATTTAGCTCCATCACAGTTGACGTAGAAACCCATTTTTAAATTTAGATATACTATCGATAGTTATTTATACAATAGTTCAATATGTAATAGTACATGCATGTAAACGTATAATTACTTTGTATTATCATGAACTATTTACTTTGTAAACACTCTACGCTTGTATTGTCCACTTCGGTTTTTGGCCTTCTGGATGTTTTGTAAATAAATATTGAATCTTGAATCTTCATTCAATTCCTTTTCTAAGATAATAATAATAAAAGATTGTATATGCATACGGTAGCTTCGGATAAAAAATAATCGAGCTCCAACTTCTTAACATGGGTTAACGTCGACAGTATCAAACGTGTATACCTTAACTAGTATATGGACGCATACTTAGTTAGCTACACATACTAGTCACTATTCCTCTTGACTACTCTAGGGTATTGACGCTTTGCTTTGCATCTTCAACATATCCAGTTCAAGCGAGTGTTTGTGAACAATCAAAATTAAAATGCTCCATGTGGTATTTTTCGCTTTTTACTTTTGGACAATACTGAATATTCATTAAAAGTTGGTGCATAATTCATATCTTAAATCAAGATTTGGCTATTTTGCATCCAAATGATATAATGTGTATATTTTTTGGACACAACCATACCACACTCAAAATTGCAATTGTTGTTATAGAAGAACTGAATTATGTATAATGTCCAAGAATAACATGTCGTTTTTTTATTTGGAAATGGATAACACAATAAGAAATGGCAAAACAATATGAGCATTTGTATTGTAATATAATAAATTTACAATACATTTTGTATAACGATCGTAATTTTAAACGTGCTATTAACTGTGCAACTAAATGTTTATAATGACAACAAAAGACTACACTGTTTAAAACATACCACAATTTGCATTCAGCAAATTATAAAAAAAAATAAAATATAAATGCTCTATGATAATAAAACGGTACAGGAAGGCGCCATGTTTATTATGAACAATTGCAATAATCCAAACGTCTCATTGATGTGCCCTTGATTTTGTAAATATAAGTATAACATATTGAAAACGAATGCTTTCTCGGAACAAATGAGTAGTCATTGTTATAAAATATGTAGCAAACGATTTGTGTTTCTGGAATGTTTCACATTTTAATCTAACCAGTTTCTTCAGATGTTATAAAATGGAAGATAATTGTTCTGTTTTTATTAATTTGTAATTAGTTGGCTTATATACATGTGTATATATTGGTATGTATATAAATTATACTTGGGTTATTTTTCATTTAAATGAGTAAAAAAAGCGTACATAATTAAATAATCAATTTTCAAAATAAGCAAGTCAAATCCCACGATCCGGACCAGATAAGCGAACCTAAATCTTGCTAAACTAATTACATTTCAAATTAATAGAGCTCAATGTTGTGTGACC
>VMBQ01013130.1:0-17290 GCA_007657795.1 Dreissena rostriformis
TGAATGGTGCCAAACTAATAACATGATTATTAATCCACTAAAAACTACTTGTATGGTATTAGGGTCGAATCGGAAAGTTAAAAAATTAACAAATCTAAAACTTAAAATTTTAGATACGGTGATCAAAACTGTAAAGTGTCATAAAGTTCTTAGCCTTTATATTGACAATACTCTATCTTGGAAACTACACATTGACAAAGTTTGTTAAAAAAAGTCGTCTAGAAAGTTTCGTTTGCAAAAAAATAAAACCATATTTAACCCTTGAAATGCGTAAGATCTTCTATAATGGTTATATCTCACCTAAATCCGACAACGAATGCGTTACTTGGAGTTCGGCGGCCAAAACGGAAATAAATACAATAGTCAAAATACAAAAGCGTTGTGGTGCACATATTTTAAATAAAAAGTACAACACCAATTCAAGAACCCTATTTATAGATCTACAATGGTTGACTTTCGAACAGCGTAATCACTATTTAACGTCAGTTATTGTATTTAAAGCATTTCACAATCAAACCCCAACATACATACGTGACCTTTTGACGCCTTCACAAAATAAGCACTTTAGCTTGCGATCTTGCGAAAAGGGGGATTTAAAGCTTGTGCGAATACCCAAAACAAACTATTTCAAAAAATCGTTTGAATTTTCTAGCACACAAATTTGGAATTCGTTACCCCAAATCTATACGTCAAGCAAACAATTTAATGACATTTAAGAAAAAAGTAAAAGCGTATCTTTCTACCACCCTTTGTGAAATAAACTGAACATGCTTCATGTTTTGTTAATGTTAGTTTAATGTTTAAATACTGTTCTTGCATAAATGGTAATTGTAATTTATGTCTGTCATTTGTTTTGATTATTTACGTTTTGTTCTTATAGCTTAAGTTGAAATATGATGTAGATGTTGTAAATTGTATTATGTTAGAACACCTTGTTGAAAATAAGAAATGTATAATATAAAATGCATTTATGTAATTTCATCTGATGTATTTCTAAACAAGTCAATCTTCTTTAAATAGAGATTTCATTATTATAATTATTATTATAATTATTATCATTATTATTATTATTATTATTATTATTATTATTATTATTATTATTATTATTAGTATTATTATTATTATTATTATTATAAGATCCATTTGAGTGTTGTCATCGACAGACAGCGAAGCAGTCGCAATTCGACGTGCGAGTTTAATAGTTGAACGTGTCCACGTTATGAGTCTTGCGAATAGCACCATAAACTAAATGTTCAAATAAACAACAACCGACTGACACGCAAAACCATCAAAATGTGACAGCCTGAGAGGGGGGCATGCGTATACGGGAGCTTACCGGGTTTAAGACAGGTTAGTTGGAACTACTTCCAAGATGGCGTCGTTTTGTGTTTTTCGTGAACGAGTAGCGGATATTATCATTCGGTAAGCCACTTTGTATTTATATTTATTTGAATGAATTCGCCCTTTCGGCTTTACGGTGTGTGAGCTTCCCTCGGTTTTTTGTTTCAATACCGTAGACGTCGGGATAAAAAAAAAAGTTATTGAAGCAAAACCGTCAACAAATNAATGAATGGTGCCAAACTAATAACATGATTATTAATCCACTAAAAACTTCTTGTATGGTATAAGGGTCGAAACGGAAAGTTAAAAAATTAACAAATCTAAAACTTAAAATTTTAGATACGGTGATCAAAACTGTAAAGTGTAATACAGTTCTTAGCCTTTATATTGACAATACTCTATCTTGGAAACTACACATTGACAAAGTTTGTTAAAAAAGTCGTCTAGAAAGTTTCGTTTGCAAAAAATAAAACCACATTTAACCCTTGAAATGTGTAAGCTCTTCTATAATGGTTATATCTCACCTAAATCCGACAACGCATGCGTTACCTGGAGTTCAGCGGCCAAAACGGAAATTAATAGAATAGTCAAAATACAAAAGCGTTGTGGTGCACATATTTTTAATAAAAAGTACAACACCAATTCAAGAACCCTATTTATAGATATACAATGGTTGACTTTCGAACAGCGTAATCACTATTTAACGTCAGTTATCGTATTAAAAGCATTTCACAATCAAACTCCAACATACATACGTGACATTACGGTGTGTGTGCTTCCCTCGGTTTTTTGTTTCAATACCGTAGACGTCGGGATAAAAAAAGTTATTGAAGCAAAACCGTCAACAAGTTTGTTGTTTACTTTCTTGACCTTCGAGATTTTGGATGTTCGAATATCATTTTCTCGTATAATAAAAACTATTTGTGCAAGTTTACAGTAAAATATAACATAAATCACGATTATTGTACTATCTCGACGCGTTTTTATGTCTATTAATTCATGTAATGCCGAGTTATAATGGTCTAACACTCCTGTTTGGAACTGACTTCCTTTAAAGCTCATTTTTGGACCTGACTTCAAAATGACAATCAGCTCTTTCCTATGTTAGAAGGTTTTACACTAAATAACTGTCGTGAATGAATTCCGAATTGGTGCGAATGTTTTGGAGAACATTTTCTCTTTAGAGATCAAGAGTTATCATTTTTATTATGTTTTATACTTCTATTAATTGTTATATCATTTATTTTTATTATTATATGTTTTTCTAACATACTTAACGCTTACATGGTGGTGGTGTTTGTTGTTATATTAGAAATAATTTTGCGTTTAGTATTAGAAATAACTTGAATGTTGTAAACGATGAATTCTTTTTTATTGAACTCCTTTTACCCAAAACAAAACCAATTCTTGTTGGTACATTTTATAGACCACCTAAACAGTCAAATTGTTTAGAACATTTAGAGAAAATTTTAACAAATATAAGGTCAGATTGTGCAACATATCCGTTAGGTGATGCAAATATTTGTTTTAAACAGAAATCCAGTTCCCTATTAAAATCTTATTTAAATATTTTGAGAATTTTTTATCTACAACAGATTATCAGTGAAACAACTAGAATCACACCTATTACCAGCAGCATTATAGACCATATTTTGACTGGTTCCAAAGAAAGACTTTGTCAATATGGCGTTATCTCTGTTGGTTTAAGTGACCATTTTATGATATTTTGTACAAGAAAGATTTTTAAACAAACTTTCAATAAACATTATTTTTCTAAAGTTAGATGTATAAACAATTATACTAATGAGATATTCATTGATAAGTTACAAAATGCTGATTGCAGTAAATGTTTTTTTATGCTGAAAATGTTAACAATGCATGTTAGTTTTTGTTAGGGAAGTTATCTCTTCCAAATCAACATATTTAAACAACATTTTTACCTCTGTTGCATCAAAGCTTGTTGAAAAGTTACCAACCCCTACCAAATTGTTTGATTTAAACTCCTCTGCCCTGCTAGACTTTTATAGAAAAAGAAATGTTAGTAATAGTACATTTGTCTTAAAGCATGTGTCTGAATCTTTTGTCTTCAAAATCAAAAAAACTCCCAAAAGTACTGGTTTAGATGAAATTCCTGCCAGATTGTGAAGGATTCTGCTAGTTTTCTGAAACTACCAGTTACATTTCTTATTAATATGTCTTTTTCTGAAAATTGTGTTCTCGATAATATAAAAGAATTTAGATAGAAACCATTCTTTAAGAAAGGTAGTAATCTTGATGTTGGAAACTATAAACTTGTTAGTATCTTAAATATCATAATCAAAATCTTTAAGAAAACAATTTATACTCAACTAGAGAATATTTAGTAGATAATAATGTATTGTATGAACTCCAGTCTGGGTGAAGAAATTCATATTCTACTGACACCTGTTTAGTCCACTTAATGGATCATGTTAGAAATAATAATTCAATAGGACTCTATACTGGCTTTGTAATGTTAGACCTGCAGAAAGCATTCGATACAATGGATCATAATATACTATGTGGTTAATTAAAATTGATGGGTATTGAAAATACTGATTGCATTATGTCTTACTTATCTGGTTGAAAATAAACTGTATGTGTCAACAACAACTTCTCAGATTTTAAACCTGTGATGCGGGGTACCCCAAGGTAGTATTTTGGGACCCCTTCTATTTTTATGCTATGTTAATGCCATGTATATAAGTATTGATCATGACTGTAAATTGATCCTTTATGCTGATGATAGCGCTATTCTGTATGCACACAAAGATCCACATGTTATATCTGAAATAAAGCAGGGGCATGGATTCATGTTTTAACTGGTTAGTCGACAATAAATTATCCCTACTTTTGGGGAAGACTGAATGTATTGTATATGGATCAAAGAGAAAGTTAAAACAACTGAAAGATTTGTAAATTGAATGTAATGGGCATAAAATCGAACCCACAACTGCTGTCACATATCTTGGTGTTAGTATTGAAAACACATTATCTGGTGAAAAAACTGTAAACAACATTGTAAGCAAAGTAAACTCTCGTCTTAAATTTATGTATAGAAATGCAAAGTCTTTAGATACAAGGACTTGAAAATACTTATGTTCTGCCTTGATTCAGTGTCACATTGACTATGCTTGTTCCTCTTGGTATCCAAGTTTAAATAAAGGTCTAAAAGACAAATTACAGATATGTCAAAATAAAATTGTCAGATTTATCTATGGACTGGGTCCTAGAGAAAGTATTAATCAATGTAACCTGTCAGATATGTCATTGCTAAATGTTGAGAATAGAAATAAGCAATTAAGATTGAATCATGTTTTTGAAATTGTTAAAGACAAGTGTCCATCATACTTGAAAGAAAATTTTGTATATGTGAAAGATACCCATTCATATTCAACAAGGGCAAACACATACAATTTTAGAGTGCCCATATGCTATGGTAAAGGAAATGTTACCTTTTACTACTGTGCAATTAGCGATTGGAATGCTTTGCCAGATACAATAAAGAAAATTGATAATAAACATCAGTTCAAATTAGCTGTTAAGAACCATCTATTGTGCTTAGCTAAAACACTTTAATTGTACTTTTATAATATTTGTGTACTAGTCATCATGGCAAATATATTATAGAAACATGATTGTAACAACTTACATGTATACTCAAATTATCAGGGACTTATTGTTCATATTGTGTAACTTTCTCACAGGATTATATTATAGTAAGTATAACCTAAACTGGACCCCATTGGAAATAAGCTTTCGAGCTTTCATGGGCAATCCTAGGTTTTTACACTATATTATCCAAGTTATTTCTTTTTACATACTAAGTTTTCCCTAAAGTTGTGAATTTGTTTCTATAATATATCAAATTACTAGTCTGTGCTGAAAATCTGTGATAACAAATATATGTGACATGTTTAAATGTGATAATCAAGCAATATATTATATTCCAGTAGAGTAACATTAAATCATAGTTTAAGTGTGAGGCAGTTGCTGATCTGTTCCCTTCAGATCTAATTTGAGGTGATACCCTTTCTTAAGACTTTTTTTTTTATCTTGTCGCACTTTTGTGTTCATTTTCATTGTCAAATCTTATTTTATATTATTTTATGGCAGTTTTTATACCATAGGTTTGGATCAGCAGCAATCTCACAAATACTTTTAGTTAAAATTGTTATGTAATGTTGAATGATAACTTGTATATTATGTGTTTTAAAACCTGAATAAAAATCAATAAATCAATCAAACATTTGGTGTGCGTAATATGAGGCATTTGACGGCATTATTTACACAGTGTAATTCTTACCTGATTATTTTAACACATAGGAACATACTTATGTTTGAATATTGCCTCAAACGAAATACTATGCTTACTAAACGGAATACTATGCTTACCATTTCCAGGTATCCAGACTCCAGTTTAAGACATTAAGGATGCCAAGATTTAAAAAGAAGGCGTAACGAAGTGTGTACCGCTCTAGAAAGCGAAAGGTACATGCAAACCCACCAATCAAACAAAAATTATTACGTCGAAGTACCACGCCAGTTTAACACACAAAACAATGACATATACGTGCAATTAAAGTGAAATGAAAAACAGAAAAGGATAAAGCCGGTTCGATACTATTATAAGGTTGTTATGACCAAATAGTACCATTATTGCGATTCGGAATGCATGAATCACTTTGGAATACCTGACGCTTGATTAGATGATTCATAATTATCAGTGGATGTTTTTGTTTATTGCAAACTTAAATATAAATAGTTTATTTTACACAATTACATTTGACGCGTTTTATGCAACCTTGATGTGACACATTTTGGACGAACTTCTTTTAAACAAGTTCTGAGATGGTGAATATATTATAATCGCGAAAAGTGAACTTGTAGTGGAAAAAAAGATTTGTACAAATGCAATACACGATATGATTTCAGTAGAAGTTATCAATATATACATGTATTTTGTTCTCTTTTATACTTATATGAATACATATTATTCAATACTGGTGTATTGAGAATATAAAGTATTGGTTCACTTAGATCGGTAATTTCGTTTGTTCCTAACATTGCCTTTTAATCTTAAATAATGTTAATATGTCAAATGCATAACGAATTCATTCCGACCCATATGTTTTTCTGAGCATGTAGACTTGTGGACTTTTCTAACGCATCACTTTTCAAACTTGAATATCTCAGTAATGAGTAAAGATATTGATTTAAAATTTTGCATGCATACGATCATCTGACTACATTCTATGCAAGCTCACGATAAAATCATTCATCCGTGACGATTGGATGCTTAAGCACGTGGGAAGGTGTGGTTCCATATTTTGTGCACGTGGAAATGGTGAAACGCGATATAATTCAAGTTTAAGTTTAAGTTCAATTTTATTATTTTAGGTGGGTTCTTACACAAGGGAAACATAAAAGTAAGCTTGCACATAATGTAGTCAAACGATCACAAGTGCAATTTTGAATAAAAAATATTTACTCATTACTGAGATATGTAAGTTTTAAAAGTGATGCGTTAGAAAAGTCACCATGTGTAGTAAAACGCGATATACATGTTATTCCAATTTAATTTCAATTTCATCATTCTAGGTGAGTTTTTACACAAGAAACATATATTATTAATTAAAGAAAAACAATATGGCTCGTATGAATATTAAGGAGCGCAACGACTCAATCGGCATGTTGCAAGCTGGTCAGTTATTAAGACGTGTAAGTTTAAGAGTTTTACTTTTCACATTGTTATTATTTAACGTTGTACGAGTTTGCGAATTCGACTTTTGAAGTGACGTTTTTAATTTGTTAAGATTGATATTTTGTTGTTTTTCAATTTCAATTAAATTTTCATGGATTAACAGATACGTGTTGAATTATTCTTGGTGCTAATTTCAAAGTTTAAAAGTGTATGTAAGTGCTGAATACACTTGAAAATGTGTGCAGAGACATCGTGGGAAGAAAGGACGTTACACAGATGATGGTTTATTTTAATTAAAAAAAAAACTTCAGAAACTAGCATCATGGCATATACGGAACGAAACGTGTAATTTAGTAGCATTCATAGCAATTATATGTCAGACTTTTCTATTTAGACTTTATAATATAAAACACTACAAACATCACCTGTACATGTTTTTGTTTGGATGGTGTGTTTTTATTTGCTGGTGTAGTCCGGCTCTGATGAAGGATTCTTTCTGGCATATTCTACATTTATACTCATATGGTCCATAAATGAGGCATGGTATCTCAGTCCTCGGCTAGATTTTAATTCCTAATTACATATGATGCAACGAAAGATGCACTTATTATCGCCCTCTAACATGCATAATCTGAAAAGACAGTAAAAGAATGGTTAACCAAAAGTTCGTATCATAATAAGGTCGACACGTTATAAAATACATTAAATTAATTATAATATTACTGAAAAGAGCTGATAAACATTCTATTATCTCGTACACCAGCAACCCCACAACCCATCCTCTTGAAAATAGGTGAATTGATTCAGATGGGAGGGAGGTTTTTTTGAACAGCATTATTATATTTTTCTAGAAAGTAACTTGATTAAGAAAACACTTATATTGCACCACATAACATTCTATACAATTATAATATTGAAGTACACATACAGACTTTATTAAAGATGGGTTGGTATTTAACATAGGAAAGAGCTGTTTGCCATTTGGAAGTCAGGTCCCTAAATGTGCTTAAAAGGAAGTCAGTTCCAAAAGGGGGTTAAACCAATGTTTTTGGCAATAAATTAGTTATCAAAGATTAAACGGCCTCGGGAAAATGAAATTATCATGATTTTAATTATACTTTACTGTACACTTGCGGCAATACTGTGTATTATAAGAGAAAATGATATTTATACATCAAATTTCTCGAACGTCACGTAAGTAGACACCACATTTGTGGACGGTTTTCCCTTAATAACTTTTTTATCCCGACATCTACGATCTTGAAACAAAAAAACGAGGGAAGCACTAACACCGTAGAGCCGAAAGGGTGCATTCATTTAAAAGAAATATAACTGCAAAGTGTCTTACCGGGTGAAAATATCCGCTACTCTTTAACGATAAACTTAAAAACGACGCTATCTTGGAAGTTAGTTCCAACTCACTTCACTTAAGCCCGTTGAGCTCCCGTATACATATGCCCCCCTGTATGACATATATGAAGAGGAACGCGGCGTATTTAACTAAAATACTGTTTTTTATGATCTCGTTCCGCATTGCAGAAATGTTAACTACCACGCTTTGTGAAAGATATGGATTTCAAAAGAAAATTGAATGTATGGAACGGTAAGTAATTAGGTATGATGTCCTTATATGTATATAGTCCAACCGGATTCATTGAACTGCCTCAATTGTGATCACATGTGGAACATTACATTATTCTGACATATAAGCTTGATTATTTGTTTTTATGTTTATTACTCACTCAATCTACCATGTTACGCCTAGACAACTTTGACGACGAGCCTTCGCGTGGCTACGACGCTGCCTTACCCAAGGTAGACTACTATAAGTTACTGACATGAACTTTACAAGGGGGTTATCTCGTCGTGGGATTTTCCATATTTTGTTGAGTCAATCGAATTCATTTTTGGCAAAATAAGGTAAGAATTTTACTTGTATAAATATCTATCAATATTATTGGCTATGTGCGTGTACAATAATATAATCACGTCAGAATATAAACATGTTCATAGATTTTAAAATAGCCCTCCTGTTGGCGTATTATATATTTGGATATTAGTTAACTAGTTTATAAATAGGTTAGGAATAGGATAGTTGGCAATTCACTTTCATTTTCAGAAAATGCTTACTTTGTATCCATAGTTAACACAAATATCAACATAACAGTCGTCATGATCAATAAATTATACACATAACTTGACAGAGAATACATCAATACTCTTTGGGGAAAGTATTAAACAATCTCAACTTTTAGATCTATTTAAATTGTACTACAGGTGTATTTAGCCGAGATTGTGTGTGCTTTATATGTATAATACCGAAGTATAAGAAGAAATACACGGTTGCGAACTTGCAATCAATATCGCAATTGTATTGTGTGAGTTTAAACATGCAAATAAGTCTTTCTTAGTACTGTATGCGGTTTATGAATCGGTATCGAGTTTAGTATCTGAAAGCACTGGTGACAGTAAATGTTACATTAAACAATAGAGTCTATAGGATCTTAATACGTATCTAATGAGTTTACATTATTGTAAGAGCTATGTTTTTTCATTCAGTTGTTGCAATCTCTGATTTTAGTGCATATTAACATTTTAAATTGTTTTATGATTAAAACATTAAAAAATAACAGGTTTTTTTTAACACAATAAAAGTATGTTCGTAATTTTTCAGGTAATCAATATTTATTATAAACGCAAAAATACACGTGTTACCGCATGCGATTTCTCTAACCTAAAAGAATGAGCATTTGCAGGACGGAAAACACGATATACTGAGTTTCTTGAGGTTTAATATCCAACAGAGACTTAAGCAAAATGACTGAAAACAAACAAATGATACATTTTTCCCAGTGATTCGGAACAAAATGTTACAATTACCATGAGATGAGGAACACATTCATAATTATGGTTTTTAACAGACTATGTGTGCGATAATCTACCAAAAGTGATACGCGTTTTATCATAATCATTTCTTTATCCGATATCTTATTTCGATATTTCTTTATCGAAAAATATTCCTCAACACCCCAACTTTATTCGCAATCCATGCAGTTTCCTGCTGCAGTTGCTGCTGATGATGATGATAATGGTTATGCTTATGATAATGATGTGTTGATGACGTTGAAGACGCTGATGCTGATGCCGATAACTATGGTTCTTATGTTTGTACTGATTACGGGTAGGTTTAGATGCTGATTACGACGACGAGGATGATGAATATGATGATGATGATGATAATGCCGCTGCTGCTGCTGATGATTGGATGTTGGTATTGGTATTGACGTTCCGTATGATGATTCTGATGATGTCAATGATGATGTTTGCGTCTTCGATTATTCCTGGTTAATGTTAGCTACGCACGCGTTGCTGTGATTTAGTCGAAGGCAACATATCGAGGGGTCTTAATATAGCTTATTACCATTATATTGAAACAAATAGCGTATGTGGATGTATAAGATTAGAAATTGTATTGTAAATGTTATGATGTTCATTATGTCTGTAAAAAATGTACGTGTTCATGCGTTTTGTATTTCGGATGCGTAACAATATGCGTAAACGCATGATTTCATAACGATTTCCGTGTTTGTTTCATTTTCTAAATATATCTTATCACCATAGGCGACTTAAATTAATTTAGTGTAAGAAGGTTAAAGAAGTCACGATTACAAACTCATATTTGGATTTAATGTCATGATTATATTAAGAAAAATTATCGGTAACAACAGTTTCATTACATGGTACATAGGTGAATGTTTCGTTTAAGCTCAATACCGAAGAACATAATTTTTAAAGATATGTAAACATTGTCAAAAGCGGGGCCTTAATTTGAGACACATTGGTTTTGTGGCCAGTTTTAACCCAAGAGATTTATTTAATCAATGTATCAACTACGGCTTGTTGAGATATTGAGTCGTTTTCTGAGAAAACTGGGCATAATTCTTGTGCGTAAATTGTCATCCCAGATTAGCCTGCGCATTCCGCACAGGCTAATCAGGGACGACAATTTCCGCTTTTATGGAATTTTTCGTTTAAATGATGTCTCTTCTTAGCAAAAATCCTGTTAAGGCGGAAAGTGTCGTCCCGGATTAGCCTGTGCGGATTGCACAGGCTAATCTGAGACGACACTTTACGCACATGCATTATGCCCAGTTTTCTCAGAACATGACTCTATTGTACACACACATGAACAATAATATTGATAGAAAGTATATCTAGAACAAAAATAATCTATATATTTATTTTGATAAACGAAAAACATTTCACAGCTTTAATGTCCTCTTACATATACAACAGGACATTATAGCTGTGAAATGGTTTTCGTGTATCAAAATAAATATATATAGATGTGTTGAAACACCGGGCAAATATTTGCATACTTAGTGACTTTGTTTATCAACAATTTCAACTGTTTTAGTATTACCCTTTTACAGGACGTGGTTTAACTTTTATTATGTCTTATAATAAGTGAATTAAGTAATTCGTAAATGTAGATCTTTAAAATCATAATTAAGCACGCATTCGTTAAACGTTAAAGTTTTGATATATCTATCAAATAGAAAAATATACTTTGCCGTTTTTTTATTGTGTTTGCACACAAATGTGTTTTACTTTGATAACAATCTGTCAAGTATATGTTTACCAGGTGAACTCTGCATGAATTTTGCGCACGCTCAGATAAAAATGTGTACATTTTATCTCGTTATTCAATGCTTCTTTGACCCGGGTTTGACTTATATTATCTACTTTCGTTTTCAGCGTTCCACCAAAAAACCCAATAACCGATGACGAATGTTCTAATTTTTGTAACGACGTATGTGCCATTATAAAAATAGAAATAGTGGCCTTAACAACTTCACATACGATCGAGAAGCGAACATGGCTAATGAGGTTCCGCCGGTGGGCATCGCCGTTCTTGGACGTAAAAACGTTGGAAAAACGAGTTTAATACAAGCGCTGTGTGGAATAGAACAACACTTGGAATGCGCCTCTTCCAGTGCGGGGCCAGTGTTGTATCCGTATCCGAAAAACGGGGCTGTCGTTTTTTGGGAATTTCCTCCCTTTGGAAGCGAAGACGTGTCCAATGATGCATCAACGGTTAGCATCAATGGAATTTATTTGGATACCGAACTTTACGAGTGTGCTATGCTTGTGTGCGACGATGAACTCACCGAGTTAGATAAATCAATGCTCCAACAAGTTTTAAAGTTGAAATTCAAAAGAGTTATAATTGTTCGTAATAAAGTGAACGCTATAATAGAATCGGATCGCACGCTGTTCCCAGAGGGCCACAGTCCTGATCATGTGTTTTCTCAGTGCATACGTGACACCTTAGGGTATTTTGAAGCTTATAAGCTTGACACAATCTTCGTGTTGGACTCGTTTGATACTGAAAAGTTCCAGTTCAATGACCTTGACGTCTATCTTCAAAGCGGCGCTGGCTTCCACAGAGCGAATCCTGACCGATCGTTGAGGGTGAGTTAACGTTCATTTACCGAAAATACAAATGTGTAAATCCGTCGAAAAAGATATAGTCGATCTATGTGTACAGGTACGAGTTTTCCTTTACTGAGATTTTTCAGCTTTTTTCGTGTCAGTGTATGTATCTCTAAGTTAATTAGTATGGCGTTAGGGTATTGTATAGATTGTATACCAATAAGGGAAAAATACAATTTATCGGGCACATATACACAATATATATGTATATACCACGAGAAGATAAAGGTTTGTATAAATGCAGATAGCTGAGAAGTAACTTGTATAGTTAAAACTATTGTTTACATGCAGGCCACCAAATGTGTCGTGTTCTAGGAAAACTTGGCATAATGCATGTGCGTAAAGTGTCGTCCCTGATTAGCCTGTGCAGTTTGCACAGGCTAATCAGGGACGACACTTTCCGCCTAAACTGGATTTTCGCTAAGAAAAGACATCCTTTAAACCAAAAATTCCATAAAAGCGGAAATTGTCGTCCATGATTAGCCTGTGCGGACTGCACAGGCTAATCTGAGATGACAATTTACGCACAAGCATTATGCCCAGTTTTTTTCAGAACACGACACAAATTGTCAAGGCGCTACGGTTTTTATGGATGACAGTTTTCGATACACAGCATAAAATTGAATATTGTAATTGTTGTAAGCTGGCATTTATTAATCTTGTGTTCTATAATTATCTGATTTTTCATTTACCAAGCGCTGAAATCACATATTTCACAGATGCTTTTTCCTGCAACAAAAAACTCATTCATAAGCCTTAAGATTTACACTTTTGATACCTGTAGCATGTAAGACTCATTCACGTTTAACTAGTATTTGACTTATGCAACACTATTTTTGCATGCCCTCGATCGAACAAAAGGAGCGAGGTCTTTTCTATGCATATATTCCATGCGCGACACTCGTTGTCCGATCTTATCCGGATTGTAGCATCAACATTCATCAGGAAGTTTTCTAATAATATCAAACTAATGATTTCCCTATTTGAACGCTGTGCATACCGCGTGACGCGCACAGCACATGTGTTACTTTTTTTAGATTCTTTATCTAACTGATGTTCGGTCTTGAAGTTCGGTGACAGACGAAGAGTCAATGGCCTTTCGAGTTTGTCACCTATGGTGGAAACAGTAAATTTCGCACAATTTAGATCTTTAAACAATAAAACTACCTGTACTTTTAATAGAACACGACAATAAACTTTGAACCGATGCACGTATCATCTTAATGTGATATTTACGCAAGAAAACTGAATATTATTGATTATATAACGTGAATACATTTTCATTTGATGATTTACACATAAATGTTTACCGGTAAATTAGGTTTCCGGCTACTGTCTGTTCTTATCATTAACATGCGTAAGGCAATACGGTAGCACAACAATTATTCCGGCTAATGTCAATAATGTTAATTAACTACTTCAGCCATTTTTAAAACATTACTTTGACTTGCAGAGAAAGTCGGGAGGTAAACGGAGAACATCGCGTCATGGTTCCAATAAGGACGATGGCAAGTACCAGCCCGACACGAGTTATGACGCCAGCTACAGTGACGAAAAGCACTCCGTCGAACAGCACGGCATGCTTACCGGAGCAGACGGAAGTGCTTGCCGGACCACCGAGACCACTGGAGCCGATGACGCTACACGCTATGATGAAGGCGCGAGTGATACCGGCATTGGCTTCGACTTTAGTCAATTGTACGCCAGCAGTGTTTTTTTTTCAAATTTGGGGCCGTTATTTGGACCCGTTCTAATGGAAAAAAGATATATATTTTCCCCAAAATGTGATCTAAAAGTTCACAATCGAAGGTTAAAAGAAAATTATTATAAAAATAATAAATCTCAACATTTAGTTCATTTACCATCCAGCTCTATAAGTTGATCGTTCTTAAATATAGTATTGAAAACACTTAATTCGCAATTGTAAAGCATTTGTTAGCAAAAAACAAAACACTCATTGAACAATTTTTCCCAATCCAAAGGGACCCGGCCCAATTCCCAAAATTGTGAAAAATAATCGCTGGCCAGCTTCGCTTTATGTGTTATTGCTGGATCGTAATATACCTTTATATGAAAGCTTTTTTCCCACATTATGTTCATATTTGAAATACAGTACATTCCAGTTATTTTGAAAGCTTGAAGATCCCAATAATTACACAGTTGTACATACATGTATATGTTATAGATATATTCAATTATCTTGAAACAGTGGGTTACACGAACTTAACGGTATAACTATGCAAGTCATAAAGACGTTTATGAACGTTAACAGTTACAGTGTAGGCTCCTTGAACTATCGACTGACTTGGCGAGTTTCTAGGTTGTATGGTTTGGTTTCGAAGTTGTCATGATATTTGTACTGCATTTTAACCGTTTTAGGAAAGATGACGTCAGTGACATAACAGCTGACGAAGACGAAGTCAGAAGTATCCTTCGAGATCTACACCAGTTTTCTCCAAGCCAGCGGCAAGATCTGTTCCGAAAAACTCGAGATGACCTAGCGCGATGGGAGACCGAAACACTTCACATAGCTGTAACAGGAAACGCTGGAGTTGGGAAATCAAGCTTTATAAACGCTATTCGAGACGTCAAACCGAATGAAAATGGTTGGGCACTCGTTTCTGTTGTTGAAGGAACCATGCACCCAACACAATATAGCCATCCCGTCTTTCCTAATATATCTTTATGGGATCTTCCGGGCGTTGGTACAGAACGTTTCCCAAAAGAAACGTACATGAAACAGGTTGAATTTGAAAGGTACGACTTCTACATCATTGTTTGCGCAGGGCGTTTTACCGAGAATGATCTCTGGCTTGCCGAGACCATTCGTCAGAAGGGAAAAACCTTCTTCTTTGTCCGCACAAAAGTTCAACAAGACATCGATAATGCCAGGCGAGTCCACGCGGGCCAATCGGTTTTCGACGAAAACGTCGTTTTAAGACAAATACGGGGGAATTGTTTCGACAGTTTGCAGTCAACACGGCGAGGGGAAGTTTTCCTCATCGACAATTACGAACCACATCTTTACGACTTCGGTAAGCTTTCAATGGCCATCATAACCCATTCACCGCCAGAGAAAAGACAGGTGGCCACGTTTGGGATGTGTCTTTTGACCGAGGATGTCATCAAGGCAAAGGAAGAAGAACTAAAGAAGCGAATGTGGAAAACCGCCCTGATGGCTGCCGTAACGGATGCGTCTCCCATTAATGTGTTTGGCATTTCTTCAACTGATGACTATCTTCTTAAAGAGGCACAGTTCTATAGGGATCAGTTTCAGCTAACAGATGCGCACTTAGAGAAGCTCGCTTTAGCGGAAGGGAAAACGAAACAAGAGTTTGTGAAGTGCAAGCAACTGAAGTCGACGATACTTAGCCAACGTGCAAAGATACCGATGCTTATTAAAATGCTATTCTCATCCAGTCCAAAGGTAAATGCTTTTTTGGTTCCAGTTCTTACCGCCGTGGCTTCCGGTGCGGTGTCGCTTGTAATAGCGATAAAATTCCTGCGTGCTGCTTTGAATGTTGTCGTTGAAGACGCGAGAAAAATAAACATGGTCACGCAGTTAGACGATCAATAAGATACGCTGACCTTATCCATTATTGCAGCGATACACGTTTAACGATACACACTTACTATGATTACACACTTTCGAAAAAGTCAATTGTGTAAATGCAATGTGATGTTAGTCACTTCTCCTAACAATTTTTAAATTAGAAAGCCTATATTTACTCCAGTAAAAGAGAGATTTTTACAGAGAAGATGATAAATGTAAGTCCATTGGGATGAAAAAAGAAAAGTTCTGAAATAAACATGATAGGTGATTCATGTTGATGTATTTTCTAATTGTAAACATTTATTATTTGTAAAAGCATGATCGAATTTGATTCACACAGTTAAACATTTAGTGTTTATTTTTATTCTGTTGATGGAGATATAAAAATGATGTTGCCTGTTCAAAAGTCTATAATTTATTTATTTTTTGTCACATTGCATGGCCAAATTTGAATTAAGGGACAAATTAAATGACAGTGCATGGTCACACTGTTTGATAACATGCTTGTTAAACCTGTTTAAGCTATTTCTTAAGTATTATTCTTCGAAATTAAATCAATGAATAAAATAAAAAAGTGTCATAACATGGCCATGGTTGATAATTAGGTTTATTTGTTGGACTCATCTCTTAGAGTTACTTATTAATGTTTCATGTGTAAAACCATTTCATACGCTTGTTAAATGACATTGTTGGGTTTAGTACATGTCACATATTTGTTATGTGCCATTAAAGTTATTTTAAATTGATAAGTTGTGAAGTGAAATTTTATATTTATAATCATATATTAATTGGTGTAATGTGCTCTAAATCGATTAAAAAAAAAATATATATTCAATATGCTTGTCTGGTCTGTCTAGCCTTTTTTTTCATAAATATAGTAATTTTTATAAAAAAAACTTTCATTTTTTTATATAAATATAGTCATTTTTATTTTATAAGATGATCATTAAACCCTTAGTAACCACTTTCTCCTGACATTATCATGTTGTTTTGTTGTTCTTTTGTTCTGATATTGTATGACATTGTTTTATTATGTGTCTAGTAACTGTTTATTTGTTGCAAAAATACGTGCATGTTTAGTGTATAACATGACCTTGGAGACTAAGTGATGACACGTTCTGTTTGATAATGTGATAACCGAAATACGGCAGCATTCAAAGCAAAAGCGAAAAAGAATA
>VMBQ01013133.1:0-17967 GCA_007657795.1 Dreissena rostriformis
ACGATCGCCGTTATGGCGGAATTGTCCGAGGGTTTCCGATTGGAATATGTAAACAAAAAAAAACTATGTCGTAAGCCAATGCTTAGCAATTTTGCTTCAATAATATTTTTTTAAACTTTTTATGACACTGTCATGTTATATAGTTATGTTCTGTATTAAGGGAAACACTACTTGTATTGAGCATGAATTAAGTGGTAAATCGGAGTTTTGGAATTTGGTTTGTGGCAGCCATCCAATTCGGATAGGCTCAGAAATTGGTATCATTGCTATGGCCTTGGCGCTACGTCCCAGGCGAAAAACGGATCCTTAATAAATATTGAACGATTTCCTATATGCAACGCTATACAAATCAAGCGTTCATTTTATCATAAAGATGCATTAGTGCCCGACAGATTTACACACTTTCTTTGAAAAGAGTTTAAGAGGCAACCGTACGTGTCGATTTATTGACAGAGGCATCTAAGACACATCTTTGGACATTTACAGTTCATATAATTAATTATGTAATGAAAAAACATTTTAAATACATAAACAAATGGACAATCTTGACTTTGGTAATAACAAACGCATTCGAGATCGGTGGTAATATGCCATGAATTAGTCATCCATGACACATTTTAAGTGTTACTTCCGGTTAAAAAAGCTGTATTAAGAAACTACGTAATCAACATAATTGTGTCAAGCATGCATGCATATTCAACCAACTTGGCAGAAGTGATAAACACGAGGATATGGATTGTCGTGCACATGAACCAGGTCTTANCGAGATCGGTGGTAATATGCCATGAATTAGTCACCCATGACACATTTTAAGTGTTATCTCCGGTTAAAAAAAAAGCTGTACATGTATTAAGAAACTACGTAATCAACATAATTGTGTCAAGCATGTATGCATTTTCAACCAACTTGGCAGAAGTGATAAACACGAGGATATGGATTGTCGTGCACATGAACCAGGTCTTAATTGTCAAGGTCATAATTCACGGTCTATTTCAAACTATAACAAATAAACCCCAGGCATTTTATTAGTAGTATAACTCTGTCACAATAACTTGACTTTATAAAAGGTACAATAACTGTTCAATGGCATTTATTTCACGCAATGGGATCCGGTGGCTAGGGCCTTTCTCAATGTAAACATTAAAATGGAAAAGTCAGCAATTCCAGACTACACCATTGTCCAGAATGAATGGATTTGAGAAAGCGTGGAACAAATAAATTATAAGCGTGAATAATTAATTACTTTAAACATATTTTATTTTCAAATAATGACATTGTACAAATGTATACATTAGTCCATACATACATAATGGAAAAAGGGTAATACCTGAAATTCTTCAACATTATCGGGGGTCTTTCCCTTGCGATAGTTTTAACATGTTGTGATGGTGACAGACTTACATAAAATATTAATGATGTCATTTACACAGTATATAATTATGATTTATTGGAATATCGCGTGCAAGGACAGGCCGCTAGATCAAATTGCATGGTCGCAATTTCAACTATGAGAAGAAATATAAGGGAAAAAAACAATAAACCCAAGAACGTTCCGAAGCATAACCTTGTCAAGCATGGGCGAATTACAAAATAAATACAACCGGAAGTGACGCACATTGATCAATGGCATTTTATGCACCGGAACCTGATCCCTCTATGGGTTTGGTCAAGGCATTTCATGAACAAACCTTGTCTATGTAGGTGGTTGGTCCCTTTGGGGGATTGTTTAAAGAGACTTGTTCACAGATTTTGGCATGTTTTGAAGTTTGTCCTTAAATGCTTTAAATTGATAAATATAAACATAAGAACTAGGGAGCTACAATATAAAAACAAGAATTGAAGTAAAAATAGAAAAAAAAATTAACCACTCAAGGGCTCGAACCACTGACCCATGGAGAAAAAGCCAAGCGCCGAAACCACTCGGCCATCCGTCTTCTCGTGTGTATGCGTGTTATTCAGAGTTTATGTTCGGGTCGTCTTTACGACTACATTATGTGCGGACCTGACCATCCGTATTCACATGTGTTGCCATTTATTTTATACTTTGTATATACATCCACGTGTTGTTACAAAGTATAACGATATCACAAGAAATCGAACTTTTTAAATCGTATCGCGTCTGAGACGCTTTAAAATTTTATCAATTTCTAACGATAATTTTTCGAAAACGAAAGGGTATTTTTAGTATAAATCTGCGGCATTAGTGTTATTTCGCACACTGATGTACATTGTTCATTTATTTCTTGAATCTGTGACAAAAAGTTGAAAAATTCTCATTTTGATAAACAGTGAACAAGTCCCTTTAAGGTAAAAATGGAAGCTCATGACTTTTATATGTTGAGATCACGAAGCGTTAACACGTACTTACTACATCAATGCCATGATATGCGCAGACGAGAGGAATGTAATTATCAAACCGATTGCTCGTGACTTTTTTTATATTTTGGTCAGGAAGCGGTCAAAATCGTGTGAGGACAAGTACACGGTGTGCTTAGTCGAAAGTAATCTGGTTATTGACCTGATTGTATGCGACTATTTTCTTTTTAGGTCAGGAAGCATTAACACGTTGAAGTCCACACGTCTCCCAGAGCATAATGTTGTCCAGCAAGAACTGTTTTTTTCCAAAAGCTGTCGATTTCATTTTGTGACCGGTTTGGTCAAGATCGAGGTCACTGTTTCAGGGTGTTTTCCACAACTTTGGGAAAACCCTATATAACATGTAAGCGCAAACAACGGGAACCCATAGGTGATGTCCTGATCTCAAAATCGTTGGAAAATTAATAATTAGTAGGTGGAAACTACGCTGACAATTTTTTTCCACCAATGTTGCATTCAAATAATAATCGTTGATATGTTATTTGATTTTGAAGGTATTTTATATGCGGGAGCTTGGTTTGTACTTACACTAGTTTTTTTTCTCCAAATCTAGCCCATTCCGGGGAAATTCTATAGCTTGAGTTTTTAGTGGGGGGGGTGTATAATAATGAAATTGTGTGTGTTGGTAAGTTACATGCAGGCATAACTTGCATTTGATGCTAGTTGGATAAAATTCTTAAATTAACAAGAAATGAACACAATAATGAGATGGCAGATCGAATGAAGACCCAGGTACCTAGGTTCAATTTCAATGTTACAGTTCAATGTCAAATTTTCATGGAATAAATCAACACCTTATACTTAGTTAATCGCGTTACTTTGTCCATCATGAAATGATGTTGAAATAACATGACAGAAANTACAAATAATAATAATAATAACAATAATAAAAATGATAAGGACAATACATTATATAATAATAACAATTATAATAATTATAATAACAACAACAACACATTAAAAAGTAAGAAACAAGTCGTCAAATAGTGCGACACAAAATAAATGTCATATACAAGGTGTTCAAATGCACAACACACACACTTAAAGTATTAAACATGGGATAACCGCTTTTGAACGGTCGATGAAATATATACAATTGTATATTGACGTCAAAATGCAAACATTAGGACATGGTGTCACAACATTAACCCAACAGTGACACAAATTAGCGCCAAAATATACTTACCTATTTATATAAATACATTTTTATCATAATAACTAACGATAAGGATAATGATAATAATAATAATAAAATGTACTATACATGGTATAATAATGTACAACAAACGCACACAAAGTATCAGAAATGAGATAATCGCGTGTGAACGGTCGATGAAAGCATTTGAGGTTTAATCTGATTTGAAGGTGCCCCAAAATCACACTTGCCCAGCATTATTTGCAAAGCATTCAAGTGATTGGAAAAATAAACCCAATAGCATCACAATAGAAATTAAAAAGAAACGGAAGAGAATACAATTTCAAGTTAATTACAATTTGACTACTTTAAAGTAGGATACAAACCAGAGTGCCATAAATGAAACATTATTAGGCATTATTAATTGAAACAAACAAGGATCAGCTACAAATCGTCTTTGATAAACAGGAGCCACAAAGCATCATAGCGTTTGATATTCAGATCACCGTCGTACAATTCAGGAATAAGGCGCGATAATCGTTGTTAAAGTCTAAACAGCCCATGGCTCTTACAAACTATAATTTTTAATGATTATTAATGTGTGTTGGTAATCCAATATCAGGGTAAGTTCAATGTGTAATGCCAATCCAATCTCGTCGTAAGTTTAATGTGTGTTGTCAATCCAATGTCGTCGTTAGTTCAATTAGTGTGGTCAATCTAATTTCGCCGTATATTCAATTTGTGCTGTGAAATATCTATCTTATCCCGTCGTAAGTTTACTTGTGTTGTTAATCCATATCGTCTAAAGTTTTGTGTTGTCCTGTTCAGGTGAATGAATGGTTGCTACCTCAATGCGCTGTGTTGCTATGTTCGATGGCGTCAAGGATTCTCGATTCAAGGCAGTTGGAGGGGTGGCAATGGGGTTCCGGTAAACAGCTAGCATCTGTTAAATGAAATTATAGGAATTCAATATAATATTATGAAAAATGAAACTACACAAATGTTGCTCTACAGGAATACATCTATCTATCTATATATCTATATATCTATCTATCTATCTATTTATCTATCTATCTATTTATCTGTCTATTTATCTATCTATTTATCTATCTATCTTTCTTTCTTTCTATCTATTTTTCTTTCTATCTATTTTTCTATCTATCTATCTACTCACAAACAGGGAAAAACGACACCATTTTAATGTTGTCCCTACTGTATGTTGTCTCCATTAGCTGTAACATCCCTCGATGCGGAGAGTAAATCTCCCATACAGTCAATACAATTGTTTCCATGGTAACGACTATACAGTAGAGTTAACGATTGTGTTCCGCAAGGTTGCGATTAAAAGCGATTGCGTTTTTAACCGTTTTAAGCCGTTTTTAAGCTTTTGTTTGCGATTTTTTGAGCTTATTTCATTGCGCATGAGTAGCGATGAAAACCGATGTAAAGGCTGGGCTTATGTGCACTATATTTAGATATGTCCTATTAATAGATTAACAGCAGACAATCCCAGATATCGATAACTCCCGGATTACCGCCCCTGAATACTCGCGCGCGGTATTTAAGAATAATACGGGGACCTTTATGTTTGATCCCTGAACAATAAAAGGATGCGAATCAATTTTATCTAATATGTTTGAAGATTTAAATAGTTTCTGTTGTCAAAAAGATTTTTTAAATAAATATTTTATCAGTTATTTGGTGATTAAAAGACAACAAGGTTCGTATGCAATGTTGTAAGAGTCATAAGACTCAGCATGAATTGATTTCCCAGATTGTCATTTTAAATGTTATCAGAAGGTGACGAATGTTATCTTATCATAATAACGATATCAACACATGTGCATGTGGTGTCACAGACATACCAATTAACAGTTAAAACCACCCCTGGGACATCGCCTCCCACCGAGGGAAAGTTTTCGTGCCTCTATCGCAGATGTTTTCTCAAAAGTTTTTTTCAAGACCATTAGATCTACTTTGCTTAAATTGACATTCCGTAATTAACGAAGAAAAACATCAATTATTTTGTTCGTTTTGTATTTTTGTGTGTGCAAATTTAGACTTTATTTCGAAAATTTAATAAAGGCATTTATAAGTTTAGGAAATGTAGAGAACATCATTGGAGCTACTTAAGTTCATTTAAGGCTCCATAGTTTTCATATCACAGATTTTTATCGTAAATTTAGATACTATTAAGAAAATTTAATAAATTATAAAATCAGTTTAGTTGACATTATTTAAAGAATAACATAAAAATAAAGTTACAGGCAATAGCTGATATGTACTTTTCAATAAAAAAGTATGCCATGTCCTGACATCTTACACAGTTTTGCTAATTAATATCTCCGGAACTTGTTCATTTAAAATGTATATCTTGCATAAAAAAATTGGTTTTAGCCTGAGAGCGATTTTTTAGATATTAATTAAAATAAAAATTTCAGTTTTAGACTAAACCAGATACATACTTTTAAATATATGAAATGTTACATAGTTTTGCTTATAAATATTTCGGGACCAATTTTAGTTTAAATCACAAACTGTATCTGGGCTTTATATATTACATATCCTTTAAAAAAGATACTTAAATAAGTAATATTATTCACGAAAAATAAGTGTTTAGACAAACAAAGATATGTACTATTCAATAAAAAAAAAGTCTGCCTCGGTCTTGCATGCGGAAAAAGAAAACCTGCGTTTTTTTTTCAAATGCGCGGTAGACAGATTTTTTGTAAACCTATAAGTCTGTGTTGTTGTTTTTAATTAATAGTGTAAGTTATCCTTACGTTCAAGGTTGGGTACTGTATTATACTATTCCAGAAATTCAGTCATTGCGAAAATGTCTGCGAGAAGATGCGGCATCGGACTTCAAAACATATTGAAACAACAATTAGAAAGTTAAAGAGTGCTGGGTGCAACTCGGTTGTAATTGCTTAACGCTTGAGACTTCATCATTCTTATGTTATAACTGACCGTGGTTTACGAAATATTCTATCCAAAAAATGTAATGGGAATAACGTCGAACGTCGTCCGCGAAATCAGGTGAAAAAAGTGAAAAGAGAGCATGTCGATTTTGTGGATTTTTTTTTAATATTAATAAAGATTGTTCATACTGTTTTGATACTTAACATATTTTGACAAAATATGAAGTTTCTCATATAAATCAATCTCATAAATTGTCTCAGTGAATACAGTTGTACATATTTGATACATATTTGATAAACTGCATCAATTAATAACTTTAATAAGATAACATTTTAATAGCCAATGAAATCAATTTGCATTGTTATCAAGTCACGTATACACACTTAACAATATGGCCTGCGTCATGCGAAAATAGGTCTTATGCCATAGGCGGCCCGATTAGCTTCAGACAAGCCTGCGCATCCGCGCAGTGTGGTTAGGAGTTACCCTGTCCGCTAACGGGACCACGCAATCTTGCGTGAATAGACCCTTTTCACAAAAAGCCAAAATCGATAAGAGCGCGAAGTCACGTGACTCGCAGAATTCCAGAACGAGGCTGACCGTAATGCCATTTATAATATCACGCAATGCCGTATCTNACATACATATTGTTTACACAGTTTGCTAAATCAAAGTTTTATAATCGACAAACTGTTTTGAATCGGCTTATAGTTAACAAGTTACGTTAAATGAATTTTCGACAAAATGTCAGTCAGTTAATTAATTAGTCAATTAATCAATTAAAATCAAATTGGCCGGCTGATTCTGAATCGGCTTGCTGTAAACAAGGTTGGTAAATTGAATTGGCTAATCAAAGAAGATAACCTTTGCTTGGAATACTGCTCTGTTGTTTAGTTTTGCATTTAACTGTAGGAAGCAATGTCCGGACTGTCAAATAACATAGGAACGAATGTCCGGGCTGTCAATATAATGTATGAACTATTGTCCGGTTTGTTGATACAACATTCGAACGAATGTCCGCCGTGTCAAAATTAGCGTAGGAACGATTTTCCGTGTGAACAAATGTCCGGATACCGTACGGAACAACATAATTAAAACAAGCATTTTCGTTTGAACACAACGGGGTTAAATATTTTTTTCGAAAAATACAAACAATAACGATTTAGGATATAAAATGCTATTAATGTTCGCTCATAGTCTCTTATTAAGAAATTTCAATATACATGTATAGACAGTTCAATTTCGACCACGTCCGTGTGTTTCAATTGTATATAATATTTCTCCAATATTGTCATTCACTCTTAAATACATTTTATGTAATGTAATGGAAAATTAACATACAATTTAAATAGTGTCATGTATTTCGCATTAATACTGCTTTGTCTTATGGTTGATTTCACACCTCTTACACGTTCGACAGTTCATTAAAAAAAAATAGCGCACACCAACACACCCATACCTTTGAGAATTATAATCATATAATAATATTTATTTAATTCTGCGGCTTATGTATAACTTTGTTTTGAGCAATTATTGATGTTAAGTCTTCAGACCACCTTTACTCTGATGTGTTAATGGTTTACTCGTATTTGTGTAAAGATAAAATAAAATTTATAAATATTCACTAATTGTACTAAATATTATGTCGTTTAATTATTATTTAGGTTGTTATAATGTTTATTTAAGAAGTACTTGTCAATTTATTGACTTAACACATACTGTAATAATGTTATACCCGTCCCGAATGTAAACAAAACGGTCAACTGTTCTATAACTATTGAAATTCTCCACCATTTGCATAACATAGGATAAGAAAGTTATCACGTTCAGCCTCGTTCTGAGATTGGACGCTTCACGTGATATCTAAAAATAGCAACATAGCCTATATTAGCGACAAGCTAATTCACGTGGACCTACTTGTGATACAACCAAGCAATAAAACAAACAGTACTATTTGTACATACCGTTATTTTCACAAGATAACTGAGCGAATCCCTGGGGTATGAAGTTCACTGAACTCGTGTCATAAATCCCTGGGATATAAAGTTCACTTAAATCGTGTCAGTCGTTTTGATTTACTGAGTTTTAACTCCAAAAAATAATGAGCTTTTAAGATGTTTTTATGTACTCTGTATTACTGAAAGACAGGTTTTTTCCTGCTTGTCTTACTCATGAATACCTTTTAAAAAGCGAAGACTTAATTATAATGTATTAAAAAGCAACAATAGGTTGTATGTATTGAAACAGGAACCTATTTTGTATAGGTCCCTGATTGAAAGCCAAAAATAGCGCACACTTTATTACCGTATTCAAACACCATTAACACTCAAAATGACCGAATATTTCGTAAAATATTTCGTACAATAAAGTCAACCCATAAAATATCAGTGCCCCTTATAGCAATAGCCAAAAGTTCAACGTCAGATCTGTTAACATAGATTTAACGAGATACAAATTGTTGTGTTGCACAATATATTCCATAATAATGTCCTGCAACTATATATATATTCATACCAAACACGAACACTTAAATGGTACACGAACATGTGTTGAATATATGTGTCGTGTTCTGAGAAAACTGGGCAAAATGCTTGTGCGTAAATTGTCATCCCAAATTAGCCTGTGCAGTCCGCACGGGCTAATCAGGGACGACAATTTCCGCTTTTATGGAATTTTTCGTTTAAATGATGTCTCTTCTAAGCGAAAATCCAGTTTAGGCGGAAAGTGTCGTCCCGGATTAGCATGTGCGGACTGCACAGGCTAATCTGGGATGACACTTTACGCACAAGTATTTTGCCCAGTTTTCTCAGAACACGACACATATTGTCCCAAAAAGGGCATTTCTGATGAAGTTGATCATATTTCGAAATAATGTATAGTAATAATTAAACTCCAGAAACATTATCTGGAAATGAATTATTGTCCGATAGTGTTAATGAAGGCGAATAACCAATTGTCAATACAATACAAATCAAAAACGTACAATATAAAAAGTCACTATGTTAGCAAGAATATTATATTGAATAAACCACTTCGATTGCGGCACAAAGACATTTTCTAGGTTAATTTAAAGCACTTCCACTAATGAAAATGTCGCCTTGGACGCAATTTTCGTCAATCAGAGAAGAACAAAAAGATTCTATCGTTACTGATAAAGATAAGTTGAGGACTAACATGCCTCTATGGATCAATTTTGTTCTTTGAAGTATTTCTTCTAGAAATTTATTAGAGTTGTAAAGAGTACAGCAGTAGACAATGTTTCCCTAATTTTTCAGAGGGCGTCCTTTTAAAGGTTTCAAAATTATTAAAAAAAATTAAACATGTAATGTAAGAAATAGCAAACACCTTCACGAGTCTTCTGTTTTAGTGACCTCAAAACTACCACTGAAACATAAGAAAAGGTAAACACGACCAAGGAAGGACCTTTCGGCCTTTTATCGACCTCTCAGTAAACACTCAAACATAACAAACCGTAAACACGACCTTTGACCTTTCTGTCATTTATTTACCGTTCAGTAACCCTTCAAACATAAAAAATATCATTTATCGGCGTCGGTCATGCTTCATGTTTATGGGTGACTGGTCGGCCACTTAACAAATGCATTCACAATAGTTGCAACATAATTTAATGTTATTGTGGCTAAGTCCGGATCAAGACACGGCCTTAACATATTTTCTAACTTGATTTATTTGTTTATTTGTGTATTTAAGTTAAATATGCATATTCGAATAATTGTAACACATGTCAATAAGAGTCTCCTTGTTTAAGGTTTAATTGCAATTAAACGGTTGTACTTGTCTTCGTACAAACTATTTTCTTTATTTACATTATATTCTTAATTTTGTGTTCGTACTTTTAAATGTTATATCCAAAGGTGATTTGTTATTATTAGAAAAAAGTTATAACCTTTCTCAACTAAATTCATGTTAATTCAACAGCGGACAGCATAATTCCTGACCAGACTGAGCGATTGGAAAGGCTGGTCTGGAGCTAAGCTGACCGCACAGGACATACAGCACATTTTCGCATGACGCTAATGCAATATACAGAATCAACATATGAGAAGATAACATAGTAGATAACAAGCACCATATGTACATGAACAACAGAAACGAAATATGAGTTAAACATACACGTCAATTATTACCTAACTTTTTGAATCTTAAATTAAATTGTTTAAACGAAATATTCATTATTTTGCGTTAACAACATCTTGGCTTTATTTCATTCGTGAATATTAAAAAATGAATCATTAGTCTGATCATTGGCAAATAAATAATTATATCGTTTGTTGTGTGACAAATAATACACGATAAACAAGCAAAAATTATTTGCCAAAATAAATTAGAGCTATTATTGCCTTGCTAATTTCACGGTGCGGTGTGATTTCTTTGCGTTTTTAATTATTAATTGAACAGAGGATATTTGTCGGATTTGGTGGAATGTCGATTTTAATTAACGATATATCATAGACTTTTTTCTATGATCCCGAGTAGATTAAAATCGATATTTCACGGAATGCAACACATTTTATTTTATGCTAACAAATGATTAGTTTTGTTTTTTTTGCTAATAAAATATAAAATTTATTTCACAACGCTGTATAATTTCTTTGCGCCAAAAGTATGTATTTTTAAAGTATTCATCTATTAAGAATACTGCGACAATTAATGACACTTACTTTACTTAAGGGTCTAATTATATCCTAATTGTATGTGTTTTCCAGTGCATCTGTTTTAATTGATCACCCTTGATAATGGTCGCTTCACTGCGACCACAGCAGGGTGTCAATAAACAGAACATAAGTTTATTTACGACTTGTGCAATAAGTACATAATCATTACATAAATACACATATTACAAGCATAATATAAAGTCACAGTGGACAAAAAAGAAGCACATTCAATTAAACAATTACATAACTATAAGAGGATGAACTGATGTTTAATTATGAGTAATAGCAGTTCTATGAGAAAGTGCTAATTTAATATAAAGGAGCTAGGTTTTTCAGAACATTCTTACAATTAGAATTTAACAATTCAATGAATTTAATAACACTCGGATTAACACAATAGTATCGTTTGATATATTTTGTCTAATATCATTATATCTTGGACATGTAAGTATTAAATGATATTCGTCTTCCAAATCATGCATATCACAATATGTACAATAACTTTCATTTCTTTCAACTCTATTTACACCATATCTACCAGTATGAATACGCAATGGGTGAGAACAACACATTCTTATTTTGCTAATAAAGAATCTAAGGTTACTAGGCAATAAATTCAAATATGCTTCAAACTCAAAATTTACTTTAAGATTTACATACAAAGTTAACACACCATTATTATCCTTGTCGACATGCCATAATTGTATGAAATTATCAATCACTCTCTGTTTAAACACCTGTATAAATGATTTACTACTGACACAAAATGGATCATTCCAAACATAGTTAAAACCGTACTGAAATAACAAATTTTTAACCTTAGTTCACCAATTGCTTTTACCATTATTACAATCAACTAGGCACATATTATACACTTCTTTGAGAATAATATTATCAGTTTGATGTAAACGAAACCAATATTTAATTATCTTAACATATCTGACAATATACAATGGATAACGTGCCAATTCGCCATATGCAGCAGCATTTGAAGTTTTGATATTTACATTAAGTATCCTTTTACAAAACTTTAGGTGAACCCTTTCAATAACTTTAGATTAACCGTAGCCCCAAATCTCTGCCGCATAACATAAGGTAGATCCAACAAAAGAGTCAAACAATTGACAAAGTAGTTTTGGCTTCAATTTATATTTGTTACAATTAATCAATAAAACATTCAAAGCTTTAAGAGCTTTACCCACTAGTTGTTCTTGGTTCAGTGCAAAATTACCAGTATAATTGAAAACTGTTCCTAAATAATTATAATCATTTACCACTTCCAGTGGGGAGCCATTATATACAAAATTCTCTGATTGCAACAGTCCGCCTCTTTTTCTAAAAACCATAACTTTCGTTTTGTCTACATTAACATCTAGACTCCATTTAGTACAATAACTATGTAATAAAAGTAAACTTCTGTTAATCTCTTCAGGCGAATTACCAAGAATTACCATATCATCGGCAAATAGCAACAATATCAAGATAATATCATTCAATTCTAAACCACAATTTGTATCTTGTTGTAAAAATAACTCGAAATCATCTATAAACAGGGAAAATAAAATCGGCGAGATTACCTCCCCTTGACGTAAGCCAACAGCAAATTCGAAAAAATCGGAATAATTATTACATAGCTTAATGCATGATTTAACTTTATTATACATATCTTTAACGATGCGCAATAGTTTACCTCGTATACCCTTTTTATATAATTTAAGCCACAGACCATTTCTGTACACGCTGTCGAAGGCTTTTTTAAAATCCACAAATACACAATACAAACGTTTATTATCATCAATATACTTCTGTACTATAGACGATAAAACAAATAAAGCATCAGTAGTAGATTTACCTTTTCTAAATCCAAATTGAGCATCAGATAAAATACAATTTTCCTCGCAATAGGTGTTTATTCGTTTATTTAATATAGATGTGAATATTTTTGATAAGCAACTAACTAAAGTTATACCACGATAGTTGTTAACATTATTTTTATCTCCCTTTTTATGCAGAGGTATAATAACACCCTCACACCAATTACTTGGAAAAAAATCCGCTTTCTAATATTTTATTAAATATATCACATAAGTGAGAGGACAAAATATCAATAGATTCAATAACAAACTCGTTTAGCAGAAAATCATTCCCATAGGCTTTCCCTCGCTTCAATGATTTTACAGCTTCTAAAATTTCATTTACAGATATTGGCTGGTCCAAACTATCATCAGCATCATCACAACAATCAAAATCATTAGTTGAGGCAAAATTCTCAGACTCAGTATTAACATTTTGAAATATATCGTTTCCGAGTTCGGAAAAGTGTTTAAAAAAAGAGTCCAAAGACAATTTATGATTAACAACATTTTTGCTTTTAAAATATTTCCAAAACTCTTTTGGTTTGGACAATCTCAACTTTTCAATTTCCTTAATTTGTTGTAATTTATAACAATTTCGCTTTTTCTTAACTAAAAGCTTATATCTTTTTTTTAAAATACATAATTGATCTCTATGTGCAGATGATTTATAACGGTTGAAATTACACAATGCGTCAATATACAACTGACTTGAGCGTTCACAATCAAGGTCAAACCATGGCTTATCATCTACATTTTTGGTTTGGTTAAACGAGACATTTTTAGTAATTGTAACATCCTTGCGAAATAAAGGATCTGTAACATCATGTATAATTGATGTAAACTCAGTCAACATATTATCTATTGCTGATCTGTTATTCAAATCTACGTTACTTGTTACATTATTCAAAGCAGGTAGTTTGGTAATAAGACAAGATCTGAAATTATTTTTCAGTTCTGCTGACCATTTATGAATAACAAAGCTTTCGCTATCATCTACACAATTTTCAATAACAGTGTTACAATGTAAACTAAAAGAAATAGGACAGTGGTCACTCCACACATTAAACTCATGAACCATGAAGTCGCTCAGCTTTGCAAAATTACAAGGTTTAGTTAATAAATAATCTATAACGGACGACCCTAGCCTCGAGAAAAAGGTGTTATTACCAATCATATGATCACGATATAAACGACCGTTAGCTATGCGAATGCCCGTGCTTATACACAAATCCAGTAAACGATTACCGAACGCGTTACAAGTTTTATCAAGTGAGGCCCGGGCTAGGGGTTCGTCTGGTAANCGCATTGTAAAATATTGGTTTAAAATAACTAAAATTGAAAATATTATATTACGATCCATACTGGAAGATGGTTTGGCTGACATAAATGATAATAAATGTAACTGGTT
This sequence comes from Dreissena rostriformis, assembly GCA_007657795.1. Taxonomy (NCBI): domain Eukaryota; kingdom Metazoa; phylum Mollusca; class Bivalvia; order Myida; family Dreissenidae; genus Dreissena; species Dreissena rostriformis. The sequence continues at coordinate 14,374 of VMBQ01013133.1, forward strand.
CGGAAAGGTCAGGGACTTACTATGTAAATACGGATTTAATTATGTGTGGTCAAATAACTCACAAATCAATGAGGCAACTTTTTTGTCTTTGTTTAAACAAAGGGTTATAGATGAATACCTAAAAGAGTGGAAACGAGATATTGATGATAGTAGGGTACTCATTGTATATAAAGCATTAAAAACAACCTTTTCTTTTGAACCTTATCTTGAGACGATTTTGTCAAGAAATCTAAGAACGGCGATAACGAAATTACGCATCTGTGCACATAACCTTAGAATTCAGACAGGTAGATATGATAAGGTAGACTGACTCAGTAATTAAGCACACAAAATAAAAGTGAAATGTTTAAGTTAGGCAAGTTCATAACAGAGGCACTAACTATTCGCCAACTTTATACTCATCGTAATGTGTAAGTGTGGTATATGTATAACTGTAGAGTGAATTCATTGTGTCATGAAGCGAAAGACTGTGTTTAACCATGTTGTGTAACTATTGTATGCTGATGTATTTGTTGCATTAACATAAGTATAAATATAATTCTATATTATGTGTACTACTAACATTTTACTGTGATTCAAATTGTAATATTTTTTTTTTGTTCTTTAAAAAGATATTGTTATATTTGATTGATTACAACGACATATTAAAGCATTTCCATATATAGCTAGATACACTGTTATCATGTTTTTGGTTAAAAAAATCTGTAAAGTTCATCCATTACTAAATTATGATATTTCTGTAAAAAAACAACAACAACGGCTTACTATATATATTCATGTATTTTGTATTATTATTTTGTTTAACACTAGAAACCGTAAAGTTTATGTGTAATAAAATTCTGTTCTGTTCTGTTCTGATATTTTCTCTGTATTTTTCGTCGGGAACAATGTTTGCTCGTACAAATATGCTATGTATTAATAACCATAAGTACAAGCGAACGCGTTCATATGAAAATGAATACAATTTATTTAAGCAAATTATGAAAATATAGACAAAAGCTGGGCTGGTAATGTTGTTTTGTTGGTACTATAATTGTGATCGATTTTATCACGATGTCAATTATAACGATGACCATAATTTTATCAGATAGGGAGTATAACGAATGCAATGAAACGGAGCTTAAAAGTGGCATACAGACACCATGGGATATATGCAATAAAATCGACACCGTTTTCACAGTAACCGTTAAGACTTAGGTTCTGAAATGTTTTAGTGACAAGTTAACTCGGTCAAACAATTTCTATTAAATTAACATAATAGAACATTATGTCGGATAGCTTAATGTGTTAGCAATTTTATGTTAACTATACAACTGATTGTTGCGTGACCATTCGTTATGTGAAGGACTACTTTAACCCATCTATAATAGCAACCCCCCCCCCCAATAAAGCAAAAAAAGCTAGCAAACAACAATACACATCGGTAGTATACACAGTGGCTGTGTTTTGGCGACCATGCATAATGAATGTTAATAATTTCCGACCGATAAGATTACTTTCAATAATATACCATGACAGTTGTTTCTTTTGATTTTTTAAAATAAATTTTGTATTATGTATTATTATAGTTTTATACTTTGATCGTAGTTAATCAAAATAAAGATAAGTTTTGTTATCCTTAAATTATGTTTATAACACATGCATGTTTGTCCAAAACTTGTGAAGAGTGATTCGTGAGCCGACCCATACGTTTATCATTTATGATTTGTTCTAAAGATAAAAATAACATATAAATAAAACTACTACTAATACTAATACATTAATAAGAACCATAAATATGAAGAAGAAGAAAGAGAAGACAAGTTAACTGTAACCTTTGTTTTCTCAGTCTACCACTGTTAAACAATAGAACTATCATGTATAGCCACAAGAAAAAGGGATCTTTAGAACAATAAAGACCCAATTAATAGAAAATTGTGACAAAAGTCTGTTTTACAAATGAAGTCCAATCAAAGGTTGTCTTTACATGCAAATTTAATTGTTTACACCTTTAAGAAAATTAAAGTTGTTGTTGTTGCACTAGTAATAGCAATAGTAGTAGTTGTTGTTGTTGTAGTGAAAGTAGCAGTAGTATTGGTCATTTTGTGATGTTCTAGTAGCATTTGTTGTATTATATTTTGTGTTTACGTATATTGGTCACCGTTTCTGTTGTAAAATACAAAATGTATAATGGTACAATCATCGCTAGATAGCATTTTTAAGGTATATACTCTTGTTATTAAATCATATTAATTATAATACTTATTCTAATCATTCTATAGATTTTCATTAGATTATATTTTTTATGTAACGAAGGTAATGGAAGCCAGAAATATCTTTTTAAAAATGATGTTCGGCATATATCTTGATTTTGATATCCAGTACATGTACGCGTATATTCAAACTGCATACTTGTGTACGTTGATATAACTGATACTACATCAGATCCTATTTTTTGTGTAATCACATAGCATATTAGGTATGAAACAGAAGTTTGTTTAAACGCTTAAAATATATGGTAAAATATATATGGTATTTAAGTATTTCATTAAGACGCAGTTTTCTTTCCTAACATTTTAAACACACATTTACGAGTTTGTTTTCAGTGCGTTTTCTTAATGGGAAAATCAATCAACAATAATTGCGGAACACGTTGTTAATTTCAATTGTACACAACAATTAAGCAATAAATTAAATCAGTCATTTTGGCAGTAATCCAATCTGTCCAGTACATTATCCAGGTGCTCGTGTAAATAACATATATTTAAGTTGGATACACAATAAAAGTAAAACATAATAATAACGTTCAAACTGAAAATGGATAACACACAGATAAGCGAGGATCTATAAATAAATATAGGACACACCTACCGCTGTTAGACTCCGCCCATTCAGCGCTTTATCTGCGGTTTGGACACATGCGCATGCGTAGCGATTAATCGCGTAAAATCGCTTTAAAAAGTGGTTGCGCAATTCAACGGATGAAAACACTTAAAAACCGATGAAATCCGTTTAAAACGCTTAATAACCGCTGAAAATCTATCAAGCGGTTAAATCGGTTGAAAACGCTTATTATTTAGCGATTTTTTATCGATTAAACGCGGAACACAATCGCTAACTCTACTGTACCAATAATGCCCAGAAGATGTCTGTCCCTAATGGACTAAACAATTAGAACAATATAACATTAAGCAGTTTGTATTCGTATGCATATGGAGTAGGCATAAATATCGTTGTCATATTTAGTTATAATGTGTATTTCAAATTGCGTCACAACACTATTTGAGTGGAAATAACAAACATACTTGACATAATTTAAATTGTAAAACAAGTGTATGTATATTTATTGTTTTTCTTTATTTATCATACCATGTTCAGTCTCATTTTCGTATTTGTAAACAAATCTGTAGACTCTCAATGTCTTGGAAAGCATAGATTTAAATGTGGTAGCGAATCATATCCAGACGCATAACAATTGCACCTAAATGAAAAAGGAAAACCATTATGCTGAACGCAAAACTCGCAATAATTAAACGTAAAAACATGGACTATTTGGGACTTAAACGTTTCAAATACGTCACTATGATGAACACATGCAGTATGGAGACATACTTT
>VMBQ01013136.1:0-14961 GCA_007657795.1 Dreissena rostriformis
ATATATATAATAAGTTCTTTACACATTTTATATAAATTCATAAATATTTGTCAAAATCGTGCAGTCTCACTTTAAGCAAGTAGACTCTTATTTCTAACACAGTTATGTCAAACAGCCCTTTCATGAAATTTAAGTATGATTCAGAGCTTATGAAAGGGCGAAAAGAGTTCCCAGACATTTTGCAAAACGAGAAAGCTCTGAGTACGATTTTTAACAGACACGAAATGAATTGTGTCCCTGGGCAGCTTGTCGCTGAGTTCTACAGAACGGTAACGGTGGAGGATGCCAATTGCCGCAGACGTTTCTGGATGGTCATTGCAGTGGTTGATTCAATAGCGTACATGTATTATCTTCAGTATTTAACGTCACGACTTACTGCATTAACCAGCAACAAACTCAGAGCGTTTAAGAATCTCCACGATCACGTGTTTTCAGACCAAGGCATGTCTGTTCATATCGGAACTTCACTTAATCTGCTGGGACATTGCTTGGAGCTGGAGGGCGTGCTATCAGAAGCTTGGCGTTGCTTTATATTGTCAGTGAGTGTTCAACCGCAGAACAACGCCGCATACTGGCACATGTTTAAAATGATTGGATGGTTCATATACGGGATTTTAAACGTTATCCTGCTTAAATTATGTAACTCAGCTGTTCAGTTTACAATATATTAAGTATGTCTTAAACAATTAGTTTGGTAATAATAAAGTTAAGCTTTTACTAACTGAAATTAAAATTTTGCAATAGTAACAACACAAAATTAAACATAAAAACGAATAATTGGACATTTCGTTCAACCTTTAAATATGCAAACTGTATCTGATCGAAAAAAAACAGTCATTTGAGTAATTGTTTGTATACTTGTAGCATATTGTAGGAACATGTGTATTTTGTGTGAAAGATAATATGAATAAACAGAAACTGTACATGCTGATATAACTGTTTTTCAGTATTCTTTTATTTTTCAGTAAAAAAGTTATTGTCAGTTCGACTTACTTTGAAACACTAAATTTAAAGATGGTCAAAAGTTGCTGCTTTTTGGTACTTATTTTATTAAAACATTGCCACCTATTTTATCTTAAATGCTGTAAGGTTTTCCATAGCGGCTATGTGTGAACTAGCCCTTGGAATGCATTCAAAAACAACCTGCGACTTTCTCATAAATTGCAGACTACATATTACAGAATAATCTGAAATTGTAGTTTTGAAGTTTATGAGGTCTTTTGCGTCTAATTGAGGCTGCATTTTGTGACAACCCCGAGTGCTAGAAGAGTGTGTCCTAGAACACCCGGTTAAGTAACATTCTGACTCACAAGTTTGGATAAATTTTGAATTATAAAACTACATTTAAATGGATTCATATAATTGACCATTTTAAATCATGTCAAAAACAAGCTTTTGAGGTGAACCACTTGTTTAATAAAAACGTCTGATTATACTGGGCCAGCTAGCTCAGTTGGCAGAACGCTCAACTCCAAATCCGAGGATATTGGGTTCAATATCCAGCCTGGCTACATTACTTGTGTGGGGATTGGTAATAAAATCCTTCCTACCGCCATTCTTCCCTAACTTTGATTCAAGAAGGGCAGTTGTCAGTTACTGGCAAAAGTAAATGCACTGGTAAAACAGCTACAGGAAAAGTGTGAGACGGTTAACTGACCGCCGTGATATGACTAAAATACTTTTGAAAACGGCTGAAAAAAAACCTTAACAAGACTATTCTGATTTAAAGCATGATTTTAAATGAAAGAAAATGATAAACATTTTTTTTATAGAAAAGGGCTGTTTTAATGTGTTCATGAAATCTAGAAAAATAATGTGGAGCATTTACATTAAAAAAAGTTATGATAACAAATTTGAAAGAGATTACGTGCTGAGCCACACTTTCGCCCACAACATCTCTGATTAAGTTTAGGAATTCTATTTATTCTGTTTTCCATCATCCATATGCCCTTTATTTTAGGAATACATTACTCCTAAATATTGTGAGCTAAAATTACACTCATAACTTAAATTGGTTGTTATCTTTGGAAAGACAAGGGCCCTGTTGTTCAAACCCAAGTAGGAACAATCAATACATAACACAAACTGCAGTTTTGGAAAATGTACATAACATTAATATAATTTATTATATTTGTATAACTGCAGGTAGGCTGTATAAAAAATGTTTATCGTGCATGTAAATATACTAAATTATATTGGCTACATATAATTTCAAACTGTACAACCTTGTCAAGTATTACTATGTAAGCAAAATAGGTTATTTTAATAATGTTAATGTACATTCAAGCATTTTCCTAAATTGTAGAGGTCCTTAATTAACTATTAAACGTCTTTCCTGGCAATAATTCTCCTATAAGTTCCACGCTGTAAAAAAAATTCACAACAATAAATTTTAAACAAAAGCATCGTCGAGCGGATGCCAACGCTCGGATGTGGGTGCTTGGATTTTTTTTTTTTACCTTTGACCTTGAAGGTCATCATTGACCTTGACCTTTTCACCACTCAAAATGTTCAGGTCGATGAGATACACATGCATGCCAAATATTAAGTTGCTATTTTCAATATTGCAAAAGTTATGGGCAATGTTAAAGTTTTCGGACGACGCCGACTACGACTACGACGCGGAAGACTAGATGGCTATGACAATACCTCGGTTTTTCTTCGAAAACAGCCAAGCTAAAAATGAAATAAGTAATTGCGAATTTTCATACACCTTATGCCTTCATAGACTAAAAAATTGCCAATATACAACAGACAACTAGTTATGCAATTATCGTAAGATTTTTGGCAGAAAAATGTATATAAATAAGTATTATTGTATGAATTAATACATCGTTTAAATACTGTAACAATAATAATACCACAATGTATCTGTTTCAATAACATTATTAAAAAAACTATGTTAATATCAGGAATATTTTCCCACCTTTTCTGTGATACAGTCACAGTCTTAAACAACAAAACTGTAAATGTCATCCAAACTATGCATCAAGATTTATATTGCAGTGATAAGTAATAAAAATTGATGTATAATTCCATCTATTTACTCTTAATCCTTAGACAAGCACTAAGACCCAGTTGTCTACGTACATCTAATTGTGAACTGCAGACTGTCTGATATATTTGTTCCATCTGGCATTAGAATAAATTACAAACTATTGGCCTGTCTCAATAAACATACTACATTTGATTATTATTGATATTCAAAATCTCCCGGTTAACACAGACAGTCCCAGAAACTTTATTCCATCTCTATGCCAGAAAAGATTGCGAACGAATTGACCTGTCTAAGTAAACATTGCAAAACAAATTTGAATTCAAAGTCTTTCATCATTTTCAGAGATGAATAAATACGTGGCACCAATATCTATGGTAACCGTTTGTAAGTTCAATAATTGGCATTATTTTCTTTTTATCTATAAAATTACCTTTTACTGAATTTACTTTAGGGCTTAACATCTGTTAGTGAAATCTTCAAAAATTAAGTAATAAGTTTAATTTGTTATAAGATCCTAAAGAAGATAGGACCCATGCTCTTAACTGTAAATTTCACACTTGAATGTTGAAGGAAGCTCAGGTCATTATGTTTCTCTTTTGTCAAATATGGATTGGTCAACTGTTAATTAACTACAAAAATCTGTCCCGAGAAACTGTCTTCTCTTGTCCGAGCAAGACTGGCCACCATTTTGCCAAGCTTGCCACAGGTACTCTGAAAAAACAATAGCAACGGGAAAACCATGTTGAAATATTTTAGCAAATTAAACTAAAGAAAATATCAGGAAAAAAACATAAATAATGAAGTGTTTTTTTTTAAGAATGACAGATCAAGGTTTTTCATCTTGTCATCATTCAGTAAGTCAGATTTTTTTTTTATGTCTTCTAAAATTTCAGAAAAGGCCACAAATATGAGTGAAATGTTGCAACCCCTTTTCTTTGTGCCGACAGTAGCTTTTGCACAATTAAAAGTTGTTGTAAGGAAATATATTGATTTTGTGTTTCACTTTCACCCATTCCTTCTTTATTATTATGATCTTTAAAGAAACATGATTTCATTGGTGTAGTGTGCGACTCACTACACTCTATTTCATATCCTTTAAAGCTTGGTGTTCCAACTTGGATGTCAACATTGAGTGTTTTGTACCAAAATTGATCTCTTCAAGTCTTAAACATGTGTCCCAAAAATTAAGGTATATGAAATATGTTGAGCAGTTTTCAAGTTTACATATGGAAACAATGAAAACCAACAAGACAGCAGACCAAAAAGCACACTAACCTGACTAAACTTTGCGGGGTTATACAAATATATAAAAGTCTAATGAACAAAGTAGAATTTGTGCAAACCTGGCACACTATTCCACACCAAAGCATGCTACACTGGTTCTCAGACAATTTTGCTATGGTTTCACCAAATTCTGTCCATTTCCGAATCTCAAAGATTTCCAGCATACACATGAATCATTTTTTTCTTCTGTGGCAGTCGCAGACCATCTGTGACATGGTTTCAACCATCGTCCCAATGTTAGAATGTTCTGTGAACACAAACACGTAGGTGTTGAAATTAGATGACACAACGCTGACCTGCATAAAAAACACTGGTTCATAAAACTTAAATAATAAGAGATAAAGAAAAAAAGACAAATTGAGGCTGTTTGTAAAACAGTGGCCGGTTGAGGCCTACATCATTTTAGTGCAGATTTGCTGATGCAGGGAAGTTATGGGAGAGCTAATCATTGGGAGACAACACAGCAGAAGAACCATTTTTGGAGAAAAAAAGCCATAACCCTGAAATTCCCAAGGAGTTTTCGGTTTGTCATCTATAATGACTACGTCATTTGAAGCTCAACAATTATTTTGAACTTGGTGAAGATTGAAAAAAAAATGTTTGAATTGGCGAGCAGAAATGAAGATGGTCTTACAACATTTACTGGCTGTCAGTCAAACAACAATTGCAACCTTTATACTCTGCTACATGAGACAGCTGGGATTCAAAAAAAGTATCTTAGGTAACTAACGTTATTTCTGGCAGATGTGATACTTTGTCAAACATGATACCACTAAACAATTAGTATCTCCCATCACTATCTGTAGAACAATGTTTGTTGTACTAGTATTAACTAGAAATGGCGCGGCAGAGGCCGACGCGTATCCTCACACCGAATGTTTGACCTAGGTGTGCCCCAGGGTTGGTAATGGGGCCATGCATAGTCGAGATTGACCGTATTGTCATAAGAGAAGTTCAGTATCAATTAGAAGTGAATTGGTGTAGAAATGAAGAAGTTATAGAAAAGGCAATTTTGGGTGGGTGTGACCTATGTTGGCAGGGCGTCCCAGGGTTGGTAATGGGGCCATGCATAGTTGAGATTGACCGTATTGTCATATGAGAAGTTCAGTATCAATTTGAAGTGAATCGGTGTAGAAATGAAGAAATTATAGTAAAAGGCAATTTTGGGTGGGTGTGGTCTATGTGGGCGGGGCGCCCCAGGGTTGGTAATGGGGCCATGCATAGTTGAGATTGACCGTATTGTCATAAGAGAAGTTCAGTATCAATTTGAAGTGAATCGGTGTAGAAATGAAGAAATTATAGTAAAAGGCAATTTTGGGTGGGTGTGGTCTATGTGGGCGGGGCGCCCCAGGGTTGGTAATGGGGCCATGCATAGTTGAGATTGACCGTATTGTCATAAGAGAAGTTCAGTATCAATTTGAAGTGAATCCGTGTAGAAATGAAGAAATTATAGTAAATGGCAATTTTTGGTGGGTGTGGCCTATGTGGGCGGGGCGCCCCAGGGTTGGGAATGGGGCCATGCATGGTTGAGATTGACCGTATTGTCATAAGAGAGGTCCAGTATCAATTTGAAGTGAATCGGTGTAGAAATAAAGAAGTAAATGTAAAATAACCTAAAAAAATGAGTGATAATTTCTGACCGGGCCCCACCCCAACCCCCATAACTTTTGACCCAGGGGTCAGATCAAAATTCCAAATAGTGCAGGGTCGCACATATGCTCATAGCTAGCATGTGTGTAAGTTTCAAGGTTCTAGTGCTAATAGTATAGGAGGAGATATTGGCCAGGACGGCCGGACAGACAGACAGACGGACGGACGGCGGAGATAACCACAACATCCCCACATTTTTTTCAAAAAGTGTGGGGATAAAAACTTATAGGCGTACAACTTCATGAAAATGGTCGATTTTCTTAATTCTTTTCAAGTAAAGTGATCACCCAAAGTGCCATGGAAATTTCACAAGTTATGATCCTTAGGTTATGGTATGGGATAGATTTCATAAGTTATGGCCCTTGCTTTACAGTAGTGTATAGATTTCACGAGTTATTGACTTTGGTTAATAGAAGTGGATATATTTCACGAGTTAAGGACCTTGGTTAATGGTAGTGGATAGATTTCACTAGTTATGGATTGTTAATTGTATTGGACAGAGTTTAATAGTTTTTGATCTTGGTAAATGGTACTGGATAGATTTCACGAGATATGGTCCTTTGTTAATGGTAGTGGATAGATTTGAATAGTTATGGACCTTGGTTTATGGTAGTGGATAGATTTCATGAGTTATGAACCTTGGTTCATGGTAGTGAATACCGGTATATTTTACGAGTTATGGACCTTGGTTAATTGAAGTGGTAAGATTGCACTAGTTGTGGACCTTGGTTAATGGTAGTGGATAGATTTCACTACCGGTAGTTATGGACCTAGGTTAATGGCAGTGGATAGATTTCACGAGTTATGAAACTCGGTTAATGGTAGTGTATACCGGTATATTTCACGAGTTATGGACCTTGGTTAATTGAAATTGTTAGATTGCACTAGTTATGGACCTTGGTTTATAGTAGTGGATAGATTTCACGAGTTATGGACCTTGGTTTAAGGTAGTGGATAGATTTCAAGAGTTATGGACCTTGGTTAATGGTATTGAATAGATTTCATGACAGGGGTCAAGCTAGACTCCAATTTTTGGGAGAAGTGACTTCTCCCTGACACTGGCTTAGGAAGAAGTGAGGAGACTTTAGGGAGAAGTGGAGAGATTCGGACACAAGGGTTTGCGTGTAGGGCGTTACAACACACATAATTATATGTGTATCACATTATTGCAGTATACCACTGTAGTACACATACTATTTCTTTTTTGTATCTTAATATTTCCAGCAGTTCTAATTAACCAAGTAATAATAGACACATCAGATAATTAACTATAATTTTACTAGCTCTATATTCAATCCATTTTGATGTAAATATATATTACTATAAAGACTAAAGTATTTCAAAGATAATATGTTTATGAAGCAGTAGCCAACATAACACAAAATGTGAAATATGTATTCTTCAAATTCCATTATATTAATTATCCCCACACTTTTTGAAAAAAGGTGGGGATTTTGTGGTGATCTCCGCCGTCCGTCTGTCCGTCTGTCCGTCCGTCCGTCCGTCCTGGCCAATATCTCCTCCTACACTATTAGCACTAGAAAGTTTCAGTGAATTCTGGTCATTAGTTGCTGATAAATAGCCCGGACAAAAATCCGGATGGACGCACGGACGCACGCACGGACAGACGAAACGGCGACTATATGCTCCCCCAAAAAAAAATTGGGGCAGCATAAAAATGAGTGAAAATCTCTGACCCGGCCCCACCTTAACCCCCATAACTTTTGACCCAGGGGTCAGATCAAAATTCCAAATAGTGCAGGGTCGCACATATGCTCATAGCTACCATATGTGTAAGTTTCAAGGTTCTAGCGCTTATAGTGTAGGAGAAGATAGTGGCCAGGACGGACGGACGGACAGATGGACGGACGGACGGCGGAGATAACCACAATATCCCCACGCTTTTCATGAAGCCTGGGGATAATAACCCCATCCACAAATGGACTTACACAATGAACAAATGGACTTACCCCATAAACAAAATTTCAATTGACTTACCCCATGAACAAATGCAATTTTTACAATAGCCATCACAACTTCTTCATCAACAACTGGTCTCACTGCGTCATAAATGGCCACTATATCTGGTGTAGGCTGGACTGAAGTGAATATACAATATATCACAAAGCAGTTTAGGGAATAAAAGAACTCAGAGAGCTTGCATTTGTTGAACTGGACATATGAGCCTTGATCTCAGATAACTGGGTTTAACGCATGTGCGTAAAGAGTGTAACATAATCATTAAGTGTAACATATACAAAGATTAATACACATGAAAGTAGGTAACAAATTGTTAAGTTATTGAGAAAACATGTAGTTATCTTCTTTTATATGTATGTTATTGACAATTGCATACAAAATTTAAAACCTTTTTGAGCCTGCTACGAATGCCTGTACCGTTCTGAACACCATTTTATTAAAATCCAAAGACATGTTGGGTTCACCGCATAGCAAAAATTAAAAATTAAGGTAATGGTTCAATTTGTTTATAGTGAATCATGTGTGCACATTTTAAAATTCAAAAAAGTAATGCCACGCATTTTCAAAAGGAGCTCCGCAAGAACAAGATGGACCAAAGATGAGATTTGATCTATAAAGATTGTAGTTTAAACTACTACACATATTTCTAAGTCTGGTGTGAGCAATGTTTACTTTTGTATTGCATACACAGGATGTTTTCTACTTTTGGAAGATAGCCCGTGGCTTTGGAATTGTGAATTTTATCCGCATTTTCAAGAAAATGGGAACATAAATTAGTAGCCTTCTTTTTTTTGCGCAAAAAGTCCACTGATTCGGGAAAAACTGATTTGATATGACTCTTTAAAAAAATTCAACTTAAACACGAAAATCGTATAAATCATTTTTATGCACTTTGTTAGATGTAATTGAAATAAAATTGAGATAAAATATTTATTTAAAACACACTTTCTAAAAAAAAATAAACAAATGGGAATTTTTTAAGCACAATTTGAGAAAAAAGTATACTTTTTACTTGGGGAATATAGCCGAATTTCGGCTATAAAATCAGAAGAAAAAAAACTGACATATTATAGTATTTTGGGCACACAGATGACTGTGGGGTTATCGCNTTTCTGACTTAATTTCAATACATATAAATACTTAAGAAAGTACAAAATAGTCCATAGCGAACTACCAAACAACAATGGGCAGCTGAACAAAATAGGCTTCTTTTTCAGATATTTTCAGAAATGTAAGTAACTCAATCCATTTAGAAATTTTAGTAGCAGTTTGGAAACATTAGCAGCTGAAGGCTACGATATTACAGAAAAGATTTTACATTTTGACCAGCATTTATTTACCAATTGTTCATGCTTTGACACCCTCCTGGATAGATCTATGCATGTCTGGTACTGCTTCAACTTTCACCTTGTCTCTACCAGGGCTGTCACTCTGTCAATGTATTCTGTACTCACCATTATCACAATTAGTTGTAACCACTCAAATCTGAAAGATAACAATTTAAACTTAAATAATTTAAAATATTTATATCACTTCCAGTACAAATATTGGCTTACATCAATAACCACTGTATTATGTATGGTGCCAGTTACCGTTCACCTTAAGAGATAAGATGTAAAATATAACTTTAAGTTGACTTAATGCAGACTGTATTAAGTGTTGTGATATAATCCCTGAATAAGGTAACAATCTGAGAACACCAAGGTGTATGAACTTCCTAAAATGGGGAAGGGTGGAGTATATTAGTCCATATAAACAGACTCCCAAAGCCTTTGATACTTTTTGTTGTGGCGGCTCTCAGCAACCCTTTGGGTTATAAGGCTGAGAGTTGAATTATTGCAACTAGGTGGAGTACAGAACCATATAACTAACATTTATCAGATTATTTGATAAATCTATGGAATTTCTAAGTTCTGCACTAATTTGTTTTAAAGTGATGTCTTTTTATTTGTCACTGACTACATGTATTTGACAAAATATATTAAATCTCAACAGAAGAAGAAGCAGGCAGGGGCGGATCCAGGATTTCTGGTGGGGGGGGCAGGGCAAAGCCCCCCTTCAAGCTCCACGATTTAAGTGATTTTGAAGGCTTTGACAACCACTTCTCTAGCATGTCACGCCATAAAATGCAGCGAAAAAAGAATCAATGTGCAAAAAGAGGGAAACATCAGAATAGCAACATTCAACTTGAAAAACCGGGCAACAGAGAGTCTAAAGTTAAAACATTTAGCGATTTCTGTAAGTGGGAAATGTTGTGTACGAAAAAAGAACAAAAATGAGTTAAAATTGGTGATTTAGATCTAGTTAAGTGTGAAACATCAAAATGATTGACTTTACTTTGTTGATTTTAGTGGGAGGGGGCGTAGACCGCGTCCTTAATTGCGTGGATCCACCTATGGAAGGGGAAGGGGGACGAGTAGGGTGCAACTTCCTGAAATTTTACTCTTTTCTTGCTTTAATGAAACTCTTTTTTTCCAAGCTTAACTCTATATGCATATATTTTAATTTAGTTGAATCATTATAAAAAATCATACTCTATTTGTTTCAAACAATATTCAGTGGCGTAGTGGATATGGTGTCTGCCTAGCGACTGGGAGGTCACGGCAGGGAAGCAATAAATATAACTAAATTTGTTATTTTTTTAACATTTTATTATATTAATCAATGACAATTTAAGGTATAAACTTTCTTAAATGTGTGAAAACTCAAGAAGGGCCGTCAAAGGCCAGTAATTTTCACTAATTGCTTATTATATTAATTAATGAAAACTTAAGGTAAAAACTTGCTTACAAGTAACTTGTGTGAAAAATCAAGACGGCGTTCTTTAACTCTTTAACTCGTAAGCGTGTTTGTAACAAAGGCCAGTAATTTTCACTATTTGCTTACTATATTAATTAATGAAAACATAAGGTACAAAATTGCTTACATGTGTGAACAATCAACTGTTCATACCCCGATATGCAAATGATAATATAGGGCGAACGAACCCAGGGCGAACGGACCCAGGGCGAATGTGTAACTAGGGCGAACGGACCCGATACCGATGGCTTGTCCATCAACTCTGCAAACTGCTTCGGTGTCTGGTAGCTGAACCTGTCCCCGGTACCGCTTGCCGGCAAAACAACGCTGACGGCAACATATGATGATGCCATCTCAATGGAAAACTATCACTAGTTACAAATTTGACAATCTTGAATAAGGTTTGATTACATGTAAGTACTGAACAACTGTACACCTGTAAATGAGTTCTTCTTGTATGCTCTGAGCTTTTATGGGTACATTCGTATACCTCAACTCCCAGCGACCCGAAGGGTCAATAAAGCTGGGAGTTGTATTATTTCAACTAACCTGTAAATTATTTCAAATGGTTAAGAGTAAAACAAAATTTGAAAATGTAATGGTGCTGGCAATTTTTTTTTAAAGGAATGAACATTTATCTGAATAAATTCTAAATATTGTTTCCAAATTTGTATTTTATACATACCTCATTAATTGCCTAATGTTTAAAAAAAATGTACTTTACTTACATTCTTAGTAGTGTGTAGCCTACTATAACTCGCGAAAATGTATTTCATAACTTACTTTAAACAGTAATAATACCCAATCAAATTGTTTTAAAGTCAAATACATGTATTAATTATTTTTGTTTGCTATCTGAATTTATCTTAAAAGACAAACGAATGTTTTCAACCGAAAGAAACATAACATGAAGATTTGCTGCGATGACAATAGAGTCTATCCAAATTACAGCGCTGGTAAATTCCCGCCATACGTCAATTGGCTAGAAACAACACATGGTAAGGGATTTGTTATCGAGAAAGACTTTAGTGTTTTACAAATTAAGATTTGAAGAGTGTGTGTATTTTATGAGAATTAAAACTTAAACTGAAATAAGGTGTTAAGGTGGGGGGAAACATCTGGGGAGGAAACGTCTTTTGGATGGAAACGTCTTTGGGGGGGAAACGTTTGGGGAGGAAACGTCTTTGGGGGGAAACGTCTGGAAACCCCTGGTTGTGTCCCAGCACTCCTACCAAATAAACTATCATATTGAGGATATGTGACTCGCAAAAGTTAGGACGAATGTAGAATTATACCGGGGTAGCTGCAATTTTAGTTTTGGTGTGATATTGTGGTGTGGGGGGGGAGAAACTAGAGTACCTGCAGAAAATCAACTTGTGACCACCAACCAAACTAACATGCTTACGGAAACGGGGATTGAACCTGCGTTGCGTAGATGAGAAGCGTGTTTACAAACCTTTGTTCTAACCGGACAGCCTAAGATGTTACCCCTCTAGAGGCCACATTTATGACCCAATCTTTATGCAACATCGTCAAAATGTATATCTTGATATCTAGGCAAAGCTCAACTATGGGTCACCTGTGTCTAGAAACAAGGTCACCAGGTTAAATATGTAAAACTCTTACTACTGTAGGGCAGCTTATTATTTCTCAAGTTTGATGAAACTTGGTTAGATTATTTATCATGACAATATTAAGCCAAGTTTGAATCTTGTACAGGCTTGTCCAAAAACAAGGTCATCAGGTCAAATGTTTCAAAAAAAATTCTAAGCACTCTATATAGGTCACATTTATGACATAGTTGTAATGGATCTTGGTCAGAATCTTTATCTAGACAATATGAAGGCCATGTTTGAATATGGGTCAAGTGATATCAACAACAAGATAACCAGGTCAAGTCTTCAACAATTTGTGTCCAAGAACGCTTAAGGGCCCTCTTGATTCATTTGTCACTTTAAATTTAATAAGGTCAGAAGTGGGATATAAATGCATTGTTGTGCCTGACTAATTGAAGAATTTAGAGGAGCATATTGATTGGCCTTTGAGGGTAATGGAGCAAGAAGCGGGATGATTTTGTTAACGATTGATACAATTGCGCAGCCAGTCCAGGAGCTTACACTGACATTTTTTGCTTCATAAACATTTAAATTTTTAGGGCTTATGTGAAACTGTTTTATTTGCTTCAAATTTCTTAAATAGTAAAATTAACAATATTTTTGTGCATGTCTTTCCTTAGGATTTTCTTATGATTAGACCCTCAGTTGGCAATTGGTTATTTTTTTCCATGTATGTGTTGTATCATAATTTCTACATTACTTCTGAGCTACAGCTAACACAAACAGATTATGTTTACAAAAAAAGGGTGCCCTTCATATGAAAATTTAGGCACAGGGGTAGCTCTGTGCTTAAAAAGACCCTGGGAAAAACAAAATACCAGTTTTACCCTCAAACCTCATTATGTTTTGGTAAATACAGGTAAGTGTAATGTCGCAGAGGGTGGAAACTGTGGAATCTGGAAGCTTTCACCAAGAGATGATTCAACTTATAATGGCCCTGACAACTGAAGGATTCTCAAAGTTTTGTTATGAGCACACTTCCACAAAGTCTGATTGGGCATTGTTTCAGGACTCTGGTAGAGATCGTTGCCATTTCTTCAATGCCCCACAAGGTTGCCGCAATGGGGCCCGCTGTAGATTCATCCACGACAACAATGCCCGTCCCGTAGTGCCTACCTGCAGATTTTACAGGTGAATGCAAATATTTCAATTAATAAATATATAGCACAAACATGCTTGGTTTAATGACTATTAAGCTATCCATTTCTGTGTGATGACTTCAAGTGCTTCGAGTGCTGTTGGTGTAACCATAAACGGAAGATGTTAAGTATGATTATGTCTTAAAAATATTAATAATGTTAATTTAATTTTTTTGTTAGGTGAAAAATGATCCACTTGTGAACAATTTTGCTAAAATACTTACATTTGTATAGGATGCAAAAGCATAAGTAACATTAAGAATTTAAAATGGATAATAATTGAAAGTATATGATATAATAATGATTCACCTATTAGCTATATCATGCATGATTGATTTCTATGTATATTTAAATTAAACATACATAGAAATTTACTATTAAACTTTTATAGCAAATAATTAAAACATTTTTTTTTGGTAAATAGTTCTTGGAAACATTTAAGTTAGTACAGGTAGTTCTAAGAAGCAATTTTGCAAGTTAATATATATTTCTTCACTGTTATGCAAAATCTCACTGAGGCTGCTATAATTCCTATGAATGTTCTTATGAAGATTCCCATTTTTCAAGTAACTGTAACATACAATGACCGAAACAGGTTACCCAAGGGTCGCAGACACGGCGACCACTGCATGCCTCACAAGTCACACAGGAAAGACTCTGCAAATCCAAATAACCAGAAGCGGGTCAGTGTCAAGCATTTTCTAACTTGACGAAAATTTGGATTAGTGTAAAACTTCACCATATAAATCATGTGTTAGATGGGAAACTGATTATTTGCTTAAATAAGGATTATAATGGTTGTTGTGTTTGTTTTTGATAACAATTTCCTACTCTTTGAGAGATGTAAGCATTTATCTGAATTGTAGTTGTCAATAGTTCGCTACTGAGAATAAAATACAAGCCCTGAGTTGTTTTTAACTTCACCAACTACAAATTAAGAAATTGGGCTAAAGAAAATTGTTATTGGCCACAAACTTTTCTCAATAATGATATTTACATGTTTTTGCATTTTAAGAGCTGTTCAATTTTTAAATTAAACCCCATTAAACAGCAAAACCGAGACCAATTTCTGTGTTCTACCAGTGCTTCCCTTAATGGACACCGGGCGTAAATTACGTAACACATTGAAGTGGTACGTCTATGTTATAAACCTTTGAAGCCCTTGGAAATCAGAAAATCCGATGTAAGGATGTAGGAGTCTTGACAGGCAGTCCAGTCTTGTAATTCGAAATACTGTGCCAGAATTAAGTGCACAACAATCTACTGTCTGTAGTGAAATAGCTCAGTGAGCGGCAAACATTGATATTCTAACTCCACTTACCACTGTGTCGACTAATTACAGTATTGGATTATTCCTGTGTTTGATTGACAGTGGCTTTTTGCAAAAATAATGAATTGGTATCCTCATTATCATGTTGGTGTTAATGACAATCAATTAAACGTGTTGAGTATGTATGCTTCTAATAGTACAAGGTAACTTACAAGTACTAACTTC
>VMBQ01013137.1:0-19663 GCA_007657795.1 Dreissena rostriformis
TTTGTATCCATCAACATCGCACGATATTTCGATATTCCAGAATAAACAATGTCTTTCCAAATGCCTTTATGCACTTCATGTGACGAATGAAAATCTGGTCGTTAAAGTTGCATAACATGGTTTTTGAAACGCTGGTCAAAATAAGAATGATTCAAACATTTTCATGTATGATGAATATGGGACAAGAATTGCTGAGAAAACAATGCACAAAGTTTTGTTTTTATAAGACAGTTTATGATATACAGTTATGAACTGTCTGAAAAAATAAAACCAATAAAAAGAGTGCAAACCAGTGTACATCTTATTTTGAAACGTAGATATGCAGTAATGGAATGTTTAAAAAGCAAAGAAGTCCTAAACCCTGTGATTTCTGTGACTTCGATGTCGTCCATTCATAGCAAGTTTATCCAGAGGATTTTGTGCGTGTTACACTTTAAATCCATTCTTAACAGCTTCAACAGATGAAAAATACCATGTTTCTATTAACGGCTTTTAACATTTTATGAAAAGTCAACGGAAGAGTTCAGACCAAATTACCAATACATATTCTTTTTTTCTAATTCTATTTTTTTTATTTCCATCGTTAACATAATTTATTGTGAATATGACATATGATGTTTAAAATACACAAAATTGGTATGTTTGTTTCACATTGTTTTGATAATAATTATTGTACATAGTATCTATGAAGACTATGGTTGGTGTGAATAAAATATGTTTAAAACAGTGTCAATTTCAAACACGATTCAAAGCTTAACCAATATGGAATAGCAATACACAAATACATACAGATATGGGTACAAAAAGAACGGAGAAAAAGTGTATGTTGCTTTAAGGTAGGTGTACATATGTTACAAAGCATATTTAGATTTTTTTTCTTTANACACTCATGTTAATTTAGCGAACCGGTTTTGAGTTGTACTTGATTACGACTGTTCCGCAACTATACTTGCATTGTTTTGGGAAACGATGGACCGATACATGTTTGTTCGTTTTTATAACAAAAAAATATATATGTGTGTAAAATAAGTGATATAATTATAATTGTATGCTTATACTATATTTTGTTATTAATGTGTGTGCTTACCGATTTCATCGTTGTCGCCATTTGAAGCCTCATATATTGCAGTAAAATGGAACTGCTGAACATATGGTGGGCGTCCTAATATCTTGTAAGCGAAACGTGAAGACAGTTGATTGGTTAATCGTTTAACCCAAATCGCTGAAAGTTACTTTTTTGCTTAACGGTTTTCAAAGAAATACATTGTACCTGCATACATAAAAAATATGTTAATAAAATCAAAGTGAAAACAGACGGACTATTAAGAGAGAATCCTTATTATAGCAAAAAGTGTCATTTATGGGAAATGACACTTTGTAATTCAGTCGGAAAAAAATACAAAATCATCAGATTCAGCACACACAAAAAAACACGCAACACACCAAACATGAATACTGTAATGATGTTCATTAAACTTAGAGAGAATACACGGTTGGTACCGGGATGAAGAAAGTTTATCAGGTGAGGTTTAGGAAATGAAAACACGCCTTAGCGGGACCTTTTTTGTTTTCGTGCCGAACCTCATATACTTTCTTATTCCCGGAAACAGCATAGTCTTTTTTTAATCCTGTTTATACTTAATTGCATTTTATATACAGTTAAGTTTAACGAGTTTACACTAATATGTTCAACAACGAGTTTCTGGACTTAATTCACTCGCATTCGTGCGTTGGAAAATCATAGTCATCTTAATCTTCCTATGATTTCTATTTATTGTTTTCTTACACGATACTAAATAGCGCTGAAAACACATTAGTTTATTGTATCCGTCGTAATGTATCCATACTGCAGTATCGACGTTTATAAAATGTAAGTCAATTCATTAGCAAAAACACCAACAACAGCAACATGACTGTATTAGCTCTTAAGCATACAATTGCTTTTTAGCCAAATGCAATATACACAAGTGTAAAGACAATAATAATGAGAATTATGAACACATGGTAATGGTAGAAGTTACCAAAGATTTTTCTGATTAATATCATAATATGTGTCACTTAAACATTGATAATGACTTCTTTTTTTTTAAATAATGACACAAAGAATTCACTGTACTACATAAGTACTATCATTTGAACATTGGTATTGATTATTACTCATCAAATTCTGGGAAAAAAGTATACATAGTGACTTAATTTGTTTCAAAATTATTCCGTAAACAATTCGCATTATATTTATTTTTTGAAAGATTAAAAATTTCTTTTTTATTTTGTATTTGTATTCACATATAAAACTTATTTAACGTTGGTCATCTTTGATAATATGACTTTAAATATATTTTTCTTATCTCTGAGTATATTGGACATATAAATAAGAAATAGTATTTACTTTCTACAACATCAAGATAACAAAATTTACATTTCCTGTTATCTCAAGCAATATTGTGGTATGACTTTCTATTTCTAATCTATATGATCATAGACGGAATTGTTTTAGTGATATTTTAAATTGTTTCGTGGTGATGATATCCAAATATTATTCTGTATTAAACGTATAATGGATGCGGCAATATGCATTTAGTATTGATGAATTATTGATCTTACTGTACAAGTGTTGTTTGTAATTATCAAATAATCGTTGTTTGATTGGATTGTAAGTGTATGTTTGTTCAGATTTTTGTGTCAGGGTTTCTTGTTCAGTCCACATACAAGTTAAACCTGGCTGCTCGAGTATTGATTTGATTTAATAAGCCCAATTTCGTTTGTTGTGTGTTATGTTTTGGTCTGCGTCATTTATCGGTAATGCATATGTTATTTTTAAACAATTATTTGTAAATGATATTAATTTAAAACAATTTTTAAATATGTGCATTTAACGCATCACAGAAAAGGGGTATCGTCCTAATTCGCCATACAGTGCTGATAGATTTGTTGATTTGTTGACACTAATAATTTTTCTTAAAGGTTTTGTTTGGATAATCTCTAATTATTTTCCTGAATCTTGTCCACAGATTTCAGCAAAGATTTCCATGTTAAGTATTAGATGCATCTGAGTACATAATATTGAATTTTGGATCCATATTGAAAGGTTCGGTTTGTACTACGTCATGAAAAGTGCAATGTGCTTATTTTGCGGCTCTATTTTGATTGGGTTATGGATGTTATGAAGCCCTGATAACTTGCGTCAAGAACTTTTCGCAGGATATTGTCGGTCGTTATTGCGTTTCTAAAGTAATGAAACGCTATTAATCTGATCTTAAAGCGGTTCTATGTTCAGTTCGGAATTGATCTCTTTTCAGTTGAGTCTTGAACACAGTGGCGTAAGCGTTTTATAAACGAATATACAACTTATGAAAACCTTTCAATCTGCGCCGAGTCAACATCTTGAGAGTGCTTATAAGCTCTTTATTGCATCTTATAACTTATGGACTTATATTCGTCTGTGTCAACACAATATAAGATACGGGTTTAATTGTGTTGGTAGAAGTAATGGACCCATATTTATCTGAACTCATATTTAGTGTTGACTTGCTTTAAATTGCATCATAAATTTAATGAACCCGATTTTATCTGCACAAATCTAATTTTCGCATATTCTTATACGGGATGGAATGATTTGGAGAACTAAATAACCTCTGTAAAACTGGTATTTTTTCGTGTGTCCATTAAATTCGGGTTTCATAATAATTGGACCCCTATGGATAATCGCATGTGCTTAAATGATTTAATTTGCATTACATAATGCATGGGCCCTAATAATTGATATGCATCCCAGCAATAACATGGAGATATGAGGTTAAATTCTGGTTTGATAAGTTCAACATTGTATCCATGTTAAACATGTAAAAACACAAACAAAGTGATACGAAAGAAAGACATCGGCAAACAATTATTAACAGACTGTGTGTACACTCTCGGTACATCGCATACTATTCAACGTTTACTTAAGCCATCAGAGAGAGCAAATTTGTCAGAAAGGATCTCTTCATCAATTATCGTCCATAAAGACCAGACAAGCAGAAGCCCACTCTATCTCACTCGCTTACTGTCGCCGCTTAGAACATCAAGGGATGTTGACTTCGTATCATATTTCAACGGTTATGATGACGTTGTGAGTTTACGTGAAACCGAGATATCGATTGACAATAACAACGCAAAGTACATGCCTTTATATCATGAAATATTAATATTTCGTTTATCTTGATCTTAGTCTTTGAGGTACAATTCAATTGGTTGCTGCCCCATACACATACGTTTCCTTTCTGAATGTAATTTGCGTAAGTAGCTTCTGCATTCCGAAAGTTTAAACNTAGTAGTAGTAGTAGTAGTAGTAGTAGTAGTAGTAGTAGTAGTAGTAGTAGTAGTAGTAGTAGTAGTAGTAGTAGTAGTAGTAGTAGTAGTAGTAGTAGTAGTAGTAGTAGTAGTAGTAGTAGTAGTAGTAGTAGTAGTAGTAGTAGTAGTAGTAGTAGTAGTAGTAGTAGTAGTAGTAGTAGTAGTAGTAGTAGTAGTAGTAGTAGTAGTAGTAGTAGTAGTAGTAGTAGTAGTAGTAGTAGTAGTAGTAGTAGTAGTAGTAGTAGTAGTAGTAGTAGTAGTAGTAGTAGTAGTAGTAGTAGTAGTAGTAGTAGTAGTAGTAGTAGTAGTAGTAGTAGTAGTAGTAGTAGTAGTAGTAGTAGTAGTAGTAGTAGTAGTAGTAGTAGTAGTAGTAGTAGTAGTAGTAGTAGTAGTAGTAGTAGTAGTAGTAGTAGTAGTAGTAGTAGTAGTAGTAGTAGTAGTAGTAGTAGTAGTAGTAGTAGTAGTAGTAGTAGTAGTAGTAGTAGTAGTAGTAGTAGTAGTAGTAGTAGTAGTAGTAGTAGTAGTAGTAGTAGTAGTAGTAGTAGTAGTAGTAGTAGTAGTAGTAGTAGTAGTAGTAGTAGTAGTAGTAGTAGTAGTAGTAGTAGTAGTAGTAGTAGTAGTAGTAGTAGTAGTAGTAGTAGTAGTAGTAGTAGTAGTAGTAGTAGTAGTAGTAGTAGTAGTAGTAGTAGTAGTAGTAGTAGTAGTAGTAGTAGTAGTAGTAGTAGTAGTAGTAGTAGTAGTAGTAGTAGTAGTAGTAGTAGTAGTAGTAGTAGTAGTAGTAGTAGTAGTAGTAGTAGTAGTAGTAGTAGTAGTAGTAGTAGTAGTAGTAGTAGTAGTAGTAGTAGTAGTAGTAGTAGTAGTAGTAGTAGTAGTAGTAGTAGTAGTAGTAGTAGTAGTAGTAGTAGTAGTAGTAGTAGTAGTAGTAGTAGTAGTAGTAGTAGTAGTAGTAGTAGTAGTAGTAGTAGTAGTAGTAGTAGTAGTAGTAGTAGTAGTAGTAGTAGTAGTAGTAGTAGTAGTAGTAGTAGTAGTAGTAGTAGTAGTAGTAGTAGTAGTAGTAGTAGTAGTAGTAGTAGTAGTAGTAGTAGTAGTAGTAGTAGTAGTAGTAGTAGTAGTAGTAGTAGTAGTAGTAGTAGTAGTAGTAGTAGTAGTAGTAGTAGTAGTAGTAGTAGTAGTAGTAGTAGTAGTAGTAGTAGTAGTAGTAGTAGTAGTAGTAGTAGTAGTAGTAGTAGTAGTAGTAGTAGTAGTAGTAGTAGTAGTAGTAGTAGTAGTAGTAGTAGTAGTAGTAGTAGTAGTAGTAGTAGTAGTAGTAGTAGTAGTAGTAGTAGTAGTAGTAGTAGTAGTAGTAGTAGTAGTAGTAGTAGTAGTAGTAGTAGTAGTAGTAGTAGTAGTAGTAGTAGTAGTAGTAGAAGTAGTAGTAGTAGTAGTAGTAGTTGTAGTAGTAGTAGTAGCAGTAGCAGAAGCAGTAGTAGTAGTAGTTGTAGTAGTAGTAGTAGTAGTAGTAGTAGTAGTAGTAGTAGTAGTAGTAGTAGTCGTATAATTATGTAAAAAGAAAAAGTAAATGAATATCGGCACAAATTTTAGTTGGACAAGTTCCTGGACACACAATCATATGCAACTCATATAATAACTAAATATTGTTGAATTTGCCCTTACAACGGTCGTTAAATTCCTTTGTATTAAATTCGTCAGAACATTTATTGAAACAATGTACAGCTCAGATTGTTGTTTTTTTTACTTCTACTTAACATGGTTTAATCAATGTGCACACTTATTTTCCTTTCCTTACGTGTACAATACTTATTCGATGTACATCGAGATGTATATAAAATGTCCAATTATTTATCCTCTTTTTAATAGGTATTTCTATAAAATCAGTTTATTTTACGTGCCATTTCCTATGTATAATACATACACGTACATGCATTCGAGTAGTATGTTTAAACTTTTGCAATATCCATTTCATAATTTGATTATGGTTGAACGTAAGTAGGTCTCCGAAGTATAAATAGAGAACTCTCCCATCGAAAGTAAAATGAGGGAGGATAACCGTAGGGGAACTTTTAAGCGATTAAATAGTTCGGTTAAACGTTTATCAGGAATTTCAGTTCATAAAATTTAAACGCTTATAAGCGTACAACCCTTTATGGTGACCCTGTGCTGTGAGGATGGTCGTAAGAAGCGAGAACTGACATTTCATTGACGGGAGTGTTATATAAACATGATGAGGCAATGTAGCGTTAAATTTCATTGATGGATGAGTTGGACTGCTTGTAAACGTAATTGAGTGGAACTTTTAACAATGGCAATTGGATTATTTCGTGCGTCATAGCGAGGTAAATTTTATATTATTATGTGGGTCATTAATTCTAGAGTATTAGAGGTATACTTCTCAAAGGAAATACTGTGTCTTTAGGTATGCAACTATTTAAATCTACGAGCGCCGAAAGGCATTGATTAAGTGTTTCATAAATAAAGCTGTGTTTTTAATTGTGACAGGATTGTTAGTGCACATTAAAGCATGGAATTTAATGACGTTTGGGCGGAGCGTATAATTAGAAGGGATGAATTTTGTTCTCTTTTCTTTGAAGTGAGGACATAATAAAAGGTAATGCATTTCGTCCCCAATATCGTTTGTATTACAGAGGTTACATTTTCGTTTCTCATGAGTATACGGTATATTTTTGTACCGTGTATATAGCCAACTATTGCGTTTATTAAAACATGATCGTAGAAAAAATAAAATAAAAAAAGTACCAAGGATTTCTACAAGTTACTGACCAAATTCTAGATAAAATACATGTCCATAATTTGTGTCATGCTTTAACGGATTTTATGGATTTGCAGTTTTCAAAGTCAAACAGCTACTCAGCGAAGCTATTAAAGGTAAAGGTATTAATGGTTTATACGCAGTACAACAGTTATTATACCATTGAGTTGTCGTTTCAGTTTCAATGACTCCATCATATAATTCCCGATTACATTCTGATGTTTCCATCAAATACTGGTATAAAACAAAACAATGTTAACATGTTAGCTAAACAAGCAAATTCATTGAATTGATATCTCCCGCCAATTTCAAAATTGTGTGACAGACGGACGGACGGAATGATGGACGGACGGAATGACGGACAGACGGACGGAATGACGGACGGACGGACAACGCCAATTCTAAAACCCATCAGCCTTAGGCGGGGGATAATAATGTAACTAACCATTGTTAAATAACCATTTATGTTAATAGAATAATAAAGTCAGACAGAGAAAAAACGTCTATGTAATTTGGGCATTTATAATCAATGTAAAATGTTATATAATCATATAAATTCTGGAACATTGTGAACATATTTAGGGACGTATGATCGTTTCTGGCATTTTTTTAAATATCCAGAATTATATATATGTTGTACGTCTATATATGTTACAAAACAATATATAAAATCGGGGTCACTGTGAATAATTTAAAAAAAAAAACATATTTTTTTTTTCAATGCCATACTTTTTTACAAATGGACATTTGTGCATGAAACGGAGTCGGTGTTAACAATTTATGTAGTATACAAACAATTGAACCAGGCACTTAATATTAAACTAAATAAATAAGCATACTCAGGACGTTTTATTATCCTTAACAATTGAAAAACAAAAAGGAAATGCATAATTTATATTAAGGGGTATTACGAATTGATACATCTGTTAGTTTTGGCATTTTGTTGTCATGTACAATTTTCAGCCTTGCCATACATATACTTGTTTTAATGATATATTAAAGTGCTAGAACGTTTAATACAGTAAAGAAAACTATATAAGAATTAAATACATATAAAGGAATTGAAATGTCACCGTGAATTATTTTTTGGCTTCAACCATTTTCAAAAAGAGCCTATTTATAGGAAAATACACACAACATATCTTTCATTTTCCAGCATTTTCCATTTAAATTACAAACACACTATACAAATAACTTTTGAATACACCATCTTAAAGTGAGAGAAACTACATGACATGTTGATAACAACCATATGATTATTCAAAATAGTAAATAACTAAACCCAACATTTAACAATTGTTAACTTCTTCTTTTGTATAATATGTATGTTATTTCTCACATTCAAAGTATACTTTTGTACATAATGGGGACAATATAATAATAATAAAAGCAGTCAATATGCTTTATAAAATTTGAGTTCTAATTTAAAGTCGCAAGAAGTAGTTAGTGTATCTTATATTTAACGACAACGTAAAAAAGTACCTTAAATTTGAACTATAATCAATGCAACATAACAGTTGACAAAAACAACGTCATGTATAGGAGGAGTTGTCCGTTTTAGAAAAACCCTTAGTGCGATTTTTTTTATTTGTCGCTGTACTTATTGTTTGTATAATTACTCATGTTTTAAAGCTGATGCATTTAATGACAATACGACACTATCCCTTGCAAATGATATTCATTGTTTGCTCACAATTGCTGACAATAATGATTTGTTTATTTATCGTTGTTTAATTACAACCGAGTACACATTGGGTGGAACCTCTTCATGTTTCCCATGGACAAACGGCAAACGCGTTAAGAAAACGAAAGACAAATATGAATTCATGTATTTACATGTTAATAGTGTCATTTGAACTGGTAATGAGGTTGACCGTTTGAATATTAATATATTGGATTATACTTTGAAGTTGCCATAAATGGTTGACCATATATAATAAATTTGTTCAAGAATATATATATATTCTACAACTAGATTTAGACTAGACAATCCGCATTGCTTTAAAGTTAATTGCACTCTTTAATCATGACGTACAATAAATACATAACACATGTAGGTCGGTTACACATTATATATATTTATATCACGTCAACAGGAAGTTTTTATATCAGTCAATGTTTGTAGGTAGGTCAACTTACTCGGAATCAACTATAAAATATCATGCTTGGTACAATAGAATGAGATTCAACATGTATACCAAACAATTTGATATCAAGATGTAATATATACACAAAAAAGGACAAATAAAGGAAAAAACATACAAGTATTAAGCGCACGTACTCATGACATCAGTATTAACACTTCAAACATCATATTCATTTTCGCTAAAAATGCAGCGTCGTGAGATTATATGTCATTATTTCGTTTAAAATATGAACGTAGTGGTATGATACACAGAAAAACAGATTACTGCCCAAAATATCACATAAAACAATAAACAAAATTAGAACTTACATACAATATAGTTTCATTAATTTTAATACTGCAAATACGGTAAGACGGATATATATTGTTTCCGAACCGGCTGTCACTCTCTCATATTCACCGAACTTTTTGGGTTCTGGTCTGTAATTCAACCAGTTTTGATCGAATTATCAACCAACTTTCAGAAAATGTATATTAACATCCGGAGCATATCTGAACTACTCAAAGAGTTATTTACTTGAAACATAATAAGTAGGTTGATATAACTAAGTGAATGTGCAGTGCTTACGAATCATAACCATCATTCTACCATTTTTAGAGTTGTTGCGATTTGTTAAATTAAATGTTTGTACTTCAATGTTTTTGCGGGGCGTTTTTTTTGAAAAGAAATAGAGGTATGAACTTGAAACTTAATAGGTAGGTAGATCTCATCAAGGGATGTGCAGTGAAAAATCACTATAACTCTTGCTTATCTATTTTTACAGTAATTGCTATTTGTTAATGGTTTAACTTAAATTTTGTCCGGCAAATACATAGACAACTAGATGCGGTATAAATGTAGAACTTAAAAGGTAGATAGATCTCATAATACAAGTTTACAAGTTTTTATTGGAAAATCGGCAAAACGCCTTTGACCATTTACAAACAAATAAACACAGTTTAGTCAAAGTGCATCAATACAGTACAAATACAGTCAAGTAAAAAAACATATACTACAATGAAACATTTCAAACATCATGTACAAACGTGTGTATATTGAAAACAACTAATAGTAAACAAAAAGGACATAGACAATATTTTAAGGGTTTTATACAATATTTAATGAGAAGCAGCAAATACTTCTAATTTTTCCTCACGGAGTTTCATGGCATCGGTAAGGAATCTGGCAACATTGTTAATGACTTGAGTATTTTGACAAGATAGTATATTTTTAAATTTCGCAAGATTTGGCCAGTTTGTTCGGATAGAATACTTTGTTCGTAGATCTTTATATATTGGGCAAGTTAGAAAGAAGTGATATTCGGACTCAACAGTGTTTAAATTACAAAGTTTACATTTGCGTTCATCTCTGGGTATGTTGTTATATCTACCCGTCTCTATTTCTAATTTATGGGCGCTAAGTCTAAATCTTGATAATTGTTGTTTATGATTTTTACTATTAATGCAGTCTAAATATTTTTCATAGGCGAATTCAGTCTTAAACATTCTATAGTACTCTAATTTCGGTTGGTTATAAATTGTATCGTGCCAATTTTGGATATATTGATCTTTTAATCTCTGGTTAATTTCATGAGAATGATTAACATTGTTATTTAAATTATTGAAAAACATTCCGTTTCCTAGTTGTTCTAATTGTCGTTTAACAAATGCACACCACAGGGTGGTACTGTTACTATTATTGTTCCTAATTAGATCATTGTATAGGTTGCATTGTTCGTTATAAACAGCGTGCATGAGGGATTCGGGGTTTTTCTTAATTTTAATCCAATAACTAAGGGCACGCTGTTTGCATATAATAGAGAGAGGAAATCGGCCTAGTTCGCCTAAAACAGCGGCATTAGAAGTCTGTGAGCGCACACCAAGAATAGATTTACAGAATTTAAATTGAAGTTTATCGACTTCGTCAATGTTGTAAATTCCCCAAATTTCAGATGCATATAAAATAATTGGGACCACTAGGGAGTCAAATAGAGAAAGTTTTGTTTTGGTATTTAGCTTCACTTTACTAAAAATGGACGACAAATGATTATAAGCTTTTAAGGCTTGTTCATTCAATGTCTTTATTGCTCTTGATATGTTACCAGTGTAGTGTAGTTTTAGGCCCAGGTAGCAAAATTCATCAACAGTCTCAATAGCCTGTTGGTTAATAGTCCAGCTATACGAACAATTACTTTTCCTTTTTTCAAAAATGCAAATTTTAGTTTTGTTAGTATTTATTTTTAATCCCCATTTACGCGAATATTGATAGATAGAATTTAATTGCAATTGCAGACTTTCTGGATTTGTGGTAAATAATGCAATATCATCAGCAAATAACAACATAAATATCGATAATAAGCGTATATCTTTTTCAGTTAAATTATTAATATCAATACAATCGTTGATGTCATTTATGAATAAAATAAATAATAAAGGTGATAATGGTTCACCCTGTTTAACTCCTAACGTAACATCAAAAAGCTCCGAATAGGACATATCGTTATGGTTCTTTACACATGATTTAACTTTTTGATAAATTGACTTGATCATATTTAGCATTTTACAGCTAATTCCTGTCTGAACTAATTTAACCCATAAAGCTTCGTGTATAACAGTATCAAATGCTTTTTCATAATCGATAAAAACACAATAAAGTTTTGATTTGTTGTTAATAATGTTTTGGATTATGGAGTGCAAAATAAAAATGCAATCGATTGTACTCCGATTATCTCTAAATCCGAATTGCGATGTGTTAAAAGTATTCTCATTCTCGCACCAAGAATTTATTCGATTGCGCAATGTTATAGAGAAAATTTTAGCTATAATATTTATTAATGTAATGCCTCGATAATTCGATGCAACATTTTTGTCTCCTTTTTTGAAAATAGGAACAATAGCACCATTACACCATGAATCAGGATAAGTACCTTTCTCGTATATGTAATTAAAAATTTTAACTAAATACGGAGAAATAAACTCATTACAGTCAATAAAAAAATCAGCAACATTTTTAGACATGTCAGGGCTTTTATGGCGTTTGAGCTTTGATATTGTTTTTTGTATTTCTATAACTGTAAATGGGCGATCTAATTCCTCAATATGGAGTGTTTCAGTTCTGGATGCGTTTTCATCAGCATTGAATAAGCTGTCATGCGGTGTGTTAGATAAATGTTTAAAATGATCTATTAAATCATCTAAAGTTACGTCATGAGTACCAGTCTTTTTATTAATTTTATATTTGTTTATGTATTTCCAAAATTTCTTTGGATAATGATGATGTGCAGTGAACAAGAACTTTAACTTTTTATTCCATATTTTGATTGTACTGTCCTTTCTTATGATTTAATTGTATTTTGAGAATATCTTGAAAACTAAAAGAGATAATAATTTGAAACTTGATGCGTAGGTAGATCATATTGAGGGTATGAGCAGTACACAAGATACAGAAATCTTGCTGTTAATATTCATTTTTACTTTTTCAATGTTTTAAATATTGAATTCACACAATGACTGCCCACTCAAAACTTATTTGTGTGTACTGTGGCATTATCAGTCTACGTTAGACGCTTGCTGTATCCATCTGAGATAGCTGCATTTCTTGTTGCATTATATATACATGCATTAGGACATTTCTTTATACTGCAATCCGAAACATATGGCTGAATGAGTCATGTTCGTAAGTAGTCTCTGCATTATTTAAGCTGAATAATTTTGGGAATAATGAAGCGACCAGTGACGACAGTGTTGACTATTTTTGTTTGCGTCCGATTGATTTACATTCACGAAATTACCATCTGAAGCTTATACGTTGCATTTGTTTTCACAGGTCGATGCACGTCCAGAAGACTTGTTAAGATCATTGTATATACACAAGGTGTGCCACGTATTTACCCAACAATTTATGTCATTATTTAACAGAGGTTAACATAAAATAAAAAAAAAACGTTAAGTTTAATTATATCTTATTTCAGCGATCGATGCTTCCATGAGTTATTTAGAGATTTGTTTTAAACATACATTATTTTATTATTTTTTTTTAGTGTGTTCATTATATAACTCAACATATTTTGTTGAATTAAAAAAAGCATCATTTACTAAGCTAAAAGCAACATCGTATGGCCGTTAACGTGAATGTCCATTTGTGAAGTCCATAAATAAGAACGTAACCTTGATATGCACTAATACTTTAAAACTCAAATACTCTGCATTGACCGCATTGACCGGATTAAGGCGTCGACGCCAGCTTTATTTTATATGTTTTGGTTTAAGGTTGTGTTTTATGTACTGTTTTATGTAAACTATTAGCTTATGAAACACTAATGTCCCTTCTGATATAACTACATAAGTATGAATTGTGTGGTTAAAACGTTTCCTCTGATCTCGTTTGAAGAATGTCATATTTTACTCTTCAGACATTGTTAGCAGTAGGGATGACAACGGTTATTCGGTTAACCGGTTAACCGTTTCTTAAGGAGGGTAACCGGTTACAAAATTAATATTCGGTTACTCTTGCAGAAAACACAATTTTTGGTTGAACGCAATAAAAGCTCAAATTGTTAGTTTTGTTTTATTTCATTTCATTGTATTGGCTAATCCGCTTATCTTATCGCAAATTATCGGCAATTACCACCCCGTGATGCCCCCTCGCCCCCGCCCCCCCTGTGGATCAAAAGCGATTAGAGTTGTAAACCATCGGGGTGCAGCAGATCAGTGAGCAGGCACAGGAGCAATTAGCACCTTTTCTTCAGTATGTTTGTTTAGCACTTTACATTCTATTGTGTTTCAATTATTCACATAATGTTAAATTTAAATTATAAACCGACCAATTAGGCTTGTCAATTAGCACATTTGACTGCCACATATCCTTTTATTTTATAAATATTAAATCACCGTGAATATCCAGTATAAAGATGTTCAGATATCACGTATTTAAAAAGTTAAGCGACAATCTATAATCATGCCTCTTTTATCGGATGCATGGACATGTTTCAAACGGGCTGCTGACAAGCATCAGCTACATTCTTACTATGCCCAACGACACTGTCGTTGCATGGGGGTACATCCAATAGCAATTATCTTAATTATGCTGAATCAAATGAATGAAAAATAAAATATTTAACATGAACATTTTTGTTTATTTGTTGTTGTTTGGTGTCGTTTTTTGCATTAACACATGATATGTCACAATTTACACGTGCCGTGAAGTATGCCATTGCGTTGACTACCATTGCTTGATAACATCTATGAAGCTGGACACTGTGATTACACCCGATCACTGTTGTTTTAACAACTATTGCAAACTTT
The DNA here is from genome assembly GCA_007657795.1 of Dreissena rostriformis. Lineage (NCBI taxonomy): Eukaryota > Metazoa > Mollusca > Bivalvia > Myida > Dreissenidae > Dreissena > Dreissena rostriformis. The sequence continues at coordinate 14,529 of VMBQ01013137.1, forward strand.
AACGCCCTAATAAGGACATTGAGTATAAACAGGCCTTTACAACAGAGGTTTGAAAACCACTTTGCCCGTTGCAAAATATATTTACGCTAATTGACAATTGTTATTAATCAGCAAACTGTTAATGCACGTAATTCTTAAAGGAAAATGGCGTTAATAAAACACAACATTATTCAAAGTCTGCACTAGCTTTTATGGATCAAGATGTAGAACAATAATTATGTGTAAATGACATGAAGCTAATATTACAACAAAAAATATAACAGTTCATCGACAAGCATATACAAAATATTTTATAAACGTATACGGTGTTCAGGTGTTTTTTTTTATTTATTTATGTGGTAGAAAGACAGTCGGTTAACCGGTTAACCGCTCGAATATCGAAACAGGTTAACCGGTTACGGATTTGCTTAAGTTTGCCATCCCTAGTTAGCAGTATAGTTAAGATTTGTTATATAATTGGAATCTGAAAAGAATTTGAATTAGAATTCATTTGGATGAAGAAACATTGAATTTTCTAGCTTGTCATGATTGGTTTTTTGACAGTGCAATGTATGATAATTGTGTCTTGGCTTTTCATAGACAGCAATCGTGTGTTTGAATTGTAGTAATTCTGTGACATAGCCACACACATAAACACGAATGCAGTCAGGCAAATAGCGATGTCAGTAAAGTAACGCCCTCGTATGTTTTTTCCACACTAAAACACCAAAATAATCTTACATCATTAAAGATGCTATGAAACAAATCGTAAATTATCATGGGGAATGAAAAACATGAATAAACACACATAGTTTGTGCATTATTAAATGATGCAATGCAAAACAGACAGCATGACTTTGCACTGAATGAAAAGTCTAACAAAATATTCAAAAACTAATGCAACAAACACAAATACATTTGTCAGCGTTACAATGTTCGCAGTGTGTGATTTTATGTTCAGTTTATTTATTTTATTGAAAATGATACCCTATAAATAAAGGTCGGTAATGAAAAATAACCTTATAATCTTTTCATGACATATTTGTGCCGATAGCAATAAAACAACATTACAAATGTGTCACACAGCTGTCGGCCTATAGCATGACCAAACGCAATATATCTATAGTTAAAACTCCCCCTTAATTTCTGCCACTTCGGAATGTCAGGCATTTGTCCTCCTCTAGAGAGCTTGGCGTTTGTTTATCATAACCATTACAAATAATACTTGACCACAAGAGTAAACAACATGTGGTTTACAATTTCGCTATAACAGCATCAAAAGACCCCAAAGGCCGTCATTATATTTTTCTCGGGTTGTTTCACGCAACAGAACTATACCAGTATTCTTGGACGAATTTATTGCCTTTAGTGTATCCTGCCATGAGAGTATTTAAGTTCGAAATGTGAGAAAAGCTGGCTTAAAGTATCCGGAGTCAACAGTAATCAGATGATATTATATATAACCTCTTATATAATACATGTACTCCTATTTCTTTGGGTCAGTCAAATCACATTCTGACTGTTAATTGTTCCATATTACGTCGGTAGCTTGTCATATTAGGTTAGAACTGTTAAATAACACCACGGATGTAAACAAGACGACGTTATATAATATAGAGTAGCGAACCTTTTTTCCTGCTATTACGATGGTGATGGAGAATGAAGAGAACTCGTTAAGATAAATTCGTTAACGGGCTTCTTACTCAACCCGGACGTTGTAATAAATGGCAGTATATTTATATTCGGCTCGAGCTGCGCATCTGTATGCGGTCCGGATGGGTTGGATTTCACGTATATAGACGTTCCTATACAAAATTGTGTTCTTAAATGGTTAAAGTTTAAAGATTGTGATGAAACATTAATCAATATTGCAAGCGACAAATTCAATCCTTTATAATTGTTTAAGGTAATTGATATCAGTAAACAAAAACGATTGGAAATTAAAGATGTTGGTGTTTATGAGTAATTTCAAATGATTCTATGTTAATTGACAAGTTATGTCATTGTTTGAATAAATCTCGTTGTGCTGCAAGATCTGTTATAAAAGTTAGGAATTTGTATTTGTAGAGATAAAACCATAAGAATATATTAACACAAGTGCGTATTTTACTTACTTATGAATGTATATAATACATAATAAATAATGTTGAAAAGGATTCTTAGCTTCTCTTGTATTGTCAAGTGATATTTCGTTCGTAAAAGAGTTAAAATAGAATAATCTTATTTACATCTACATGATCAGCTACAACAGTAACTGACAAATAGCCATCAGCAGTTCTCCACTATATTTGTTTTGAAATTACTCTTAATATAAAGGACTGTTTCCTTTATAAATAAAAAAAAAACATAATTAAAAACTGATATCAAATTAATAAAATTTACCCAAGTTTCAGAGAGTAGTCTGGTCCTTTCACGAGGCTTAACACATTATTTTGTAAAATCATTAATATTCATAGAAGGCCAAATAATTTCAATCTTTTTGTATGAACGACTAAGGCGAATATGATGTTCTTGGTATCGAAATCAATAAAAATGTATCGGGTATCCCATAAGAACCCGAGTTTTGTACAATAATTCAATGCGTACCGGTATTTGTCGCGTCAGAAGTATGAATGTTCCGTGCGATTTTCTAAGTCCAATCAAATCATTTTCGCGGATAACTCCATATCGACCCGAGAGTTGTACAGTACATCAATGCTTAATTGTTCCGAAGTTACGCGCAATTTTCGAGCCCGCATTTTCTTCGGTGTTTAATAGAAAATCGTTCTGACGAGAGATATCTTGGTTCCGCGCTCTTGAGAATCCGTTTTTCCTGCAGTGCCTAAAGGTCGATTGGTACGACAAAAGATTTNCATTCAGCGCTCGAGTGTAATCCTCATCCCAAACTTGGCACTCATTCGTACATTTACAGAATTCGTCGAACAGATCTAACGACCAATTGGGAGAAACATTACTAGTACAATTGTAGGATCCACGAATGTGTCCGTGTTTAAAGTAGGATAAATTAAAATATGTCAAAATAACCATCAGGTTCTAGTTTTATTGTATTTTCATTGTCGATATATTTAGTAATACATTGTAGATGTAGTTTCTCGGCTACAGCAATAGATAATGTTATAAATGACGAGCACCCCCTACATTGAAGACACTTTTGGCATGTTTATTTGCTAAGACAGTGGAATTATAAGTATACGTTTAAGTAAACATCGCAACGTTCACGAACATTAATGAGATACAATACAAGGATCCGATGTTGTATGAGAGTGTTTAAGAATTAACCACAGTGTAGGGTGGTTCTGTTTTGTTATCGTATATTTAATAACGTGAATTAGAATTGTATATTTATTTTTCATTCTCATTTGCACAATTAATTGTGGACCTCAATTAAATGATTCACTTAATCGTTTCGCTGTATTCCCTATCTGAAGGAGCATTTGCATGGTATTTTAAACAATTCCTGCCCCATATTCATCATACATGGAAATGTTCGAATCATTCTTATATTTTGTTTCAATTAGTGCGTCCTTATTGTATTCATGTCAGTTTTCTGTATAAATACGAATATTTTATTAACAACGTGCTGAGACTATGTTAAGCAAGAAGTCTGTTATTAAAATGTTTGAAACAATTACAAGTCCTATCCATGTACAATCATTCTGGCAAATTTCTAATCACATCAGGAGTTTTGTATCCATCAACATCGCACGATATTTCGATATTCCAAGATAAACAATGTCTTTCCAAATGCCTTTATGCACTTCATGTGACGAATGAAAATCTGGTCGTTACAGTTGCATAAATTGGTTTTTGAAACGCTGGTCAAAATAAGAATGATTCGAACATTTTCATGTATGATGACAAGAATTGCTGAAAATACAATGCACAAAGTTTTGTTTTTATAAGACAGTTTATGATATACAGTTATGAACTGTCTGAAAAAATAAAACCAATAAAAAGAGTGCAAACCAGTGTACATCTTATTTTGAAACGTAGATGTGCAGTAATGGAATGTTTAAAAAGCAAAGAAGTCCTAAACCCTGTGATTTCTGTGACTTCGATGTCGTCCATCCATAGCAAGTTTATCCAGAGGATTTTGTGCAAGTTACACTTTAAATCCATTCTTAACAGCTTCAACAGATGAAAAATACCATGTTTCTATTAACGGCTTTTAACATTTTATGAAAAGACAACGGAAGAGTTCAGACCAAATTACCAATACATATTCTTTTTTTCTAATTCTATTTTTTTATTTCCATCGTTAACATAATTTATTGTGAATATGACATATGATGTTTAAAATACACAAAATTGGTATATTTGTTTCACATTGTTTTGATAATAATTATTGTACATAGTATCTATGAAGACTATGGTTGGTGTGAATAAAATATGTTTAAAACAGTGTCAATTTCAAACACGATTCAAAGCTTAACCAATATGGAATAGCAATACACAAGTACATAAAGATATGGGAACACAAAGAACGGAGAAAAAGTGTATGTTGCTTTAAGGTACATGTAGGTGTACCTATGTTACAAAGCATATTTAGATTTTTTTTCTTTACTACGCCGACCGAAAATGCTTACGTTGTCCGGAGTGAAAAACTACATCAAGGACATTCTTATCATCGCCATCATCTCCTTCGACCAGTTTATGGCAGCCCTGCTGGCCAAACAAACACGTTCGTCATCGACTCTAACCAGATGTGTGTAGTGCGGCTATCAATATGTTGTATGCAGATTACAAATAAAATACGTTGCTTTTATGAAAGCCGGACGCAAAACATGACATCCTGAATATATCCTGTATTTATGTACACTTTTCCTTAACCAATGGCTTGCTAGGGCCAAGCATGCAGGTATATGTTTTTCTTTTTATATGAAGCCTTTATTTGAAGGTTCTGAGACACGTGTTAAGTCTTGTAAGTAAATGTGTTGAAAGGGGATTTGGTCTCGAAAAAGACGAGTGTTTCATATCAAAAAGATGGAACCTATGCAGATATAACAACATTTGATTTAAACTTTTGTGTATTGTCCCCCCAAAAATGTAATGTTGTAAAATAAGTATATGCTAGTTGGTACATCACATAAGACGAGTTGCTATGAGGCTATTTGTTCAATGGTATCAAGTTCTTTGTCTCTCCATATTCATTGAAT
>VMBQ01013138.1:5000-15659 GCA_007657795.1 Dreissena rostriformis
TGATGATGATGATGATGATGATGATGATGATGATGATGATGATGATGATGATGATGATGATGATGATGATGATGATGATGATGATGATGATGATGATGATGATGATGATGATGATGATGATGATGATGATGATGATGATGATGATGATGATGATGATGATGATGATGATGATGATGATGATGATGATGATGATGATGATGATGATGATGATGATGATGATGATGATGATGATGATGATGATGATGATGATGATGATGATGATGATGATGATGATGATGATGATGATGATGATGATGATGATGATGATGATGATGATGATGATGATGATGATGATGATGATGATGATGATGATGATGATGATGATGATGATGATGATGATGATGATGATGATGATGATGATGATGATGATGATGATGATGATGATGATGATGATGATGATGATGATGATGATGATGATGATGATGATGATGATGATGATGATGATGATGATGATGATGATGATGATGATGATGATGATGATGATGATGATGATGATGATGATGATGATGATGATGATGATGATGATGATGATGATGATGATGATGATGATGATGATGATGANTGAGAAACTCTCCAGCTTATTTAGAAACAAAGAAAAAAGATGTTTTTGCAATGATTAGACAGCTTGGTCTACCAACATGGTTTATGTCACTTTCATCTGCAGATACAAGATGGTCAGACTTAATTAACATGTTGTCAAGTCTTAATCAGGGTTTTGAATACTCAGAAGATGAAATACAAAATTTGACATGGGAACAAAAGATCAAGCTTGTTCAAAAAGACCCTGTAACATGCTCTCGTTATTTTGATCATAGGGTTCAACAGTTTATAAACATTGTCTTGAAAAGTTCTCATGACTGCCTAGGCCATGTCACAGACTATTTTTATCGTGTTGAATTTCAGCAAAGAGGCTCTCCACATATTCATATGCTTGTTTGGGTGAAAGATGCTCCCAAGTTTAAAAGTAGCTCTAATGAACAAATAACTGAATTTGTTGATAAATACTTGAAATGTTGTTCAGAAAATGCGAAATTGCAAGAATTACTTCAGTTGCAAATTCACAGGCATACTCGAACTTGTAACAAAAAGGAAGACAAAACATGTCGCTTCGGCTATCCATTACCCCCATTGAATCGAACAATGGTTCTAGAGCCACTTGATTCAGATGCTGATAAATATAAGAAAATGTATGAAGAAATACAGAAAAAAATGAATTCTGAAAAGGATGGGTTTGATATTACTTATGAAAAGTTCTTAACTGATGTTGTGGAATTGAATGAGGATGACTACATTAAATGCATTAGAAGTTCTTTGAAGGCATCCAAAGTTTTTCTGGAAAGAACACCTAAAGACATCCGTGTAAACTTGTACAATGAAACAATCTTGAGGGCTTGGAAAGCAAATATTGATATACAGTTTGTATTAGACCCATATGCTTGTGCTATGTACATTGTGTCTTACATAAGTAAATCACAAAGAGGAATGAGTGCCTTATTACATGCTGCAGCGAAAGAGGCCAGAAATGGTAATATGGATATTAAGCGACAGGTGCGACATATTGGAAATGTTTTTTCTAACAGCGTAGAAGTCAGTGCTCAAGAAGCAGTTTACCTTGTACTCCAAATGCCTCTTTCAAAGGGTACACGAGATGTAGTATTTATCAATACTTCTCAACCAAGTCAAAGAATACAGCTTCTTAAAGCTAAACAGAAACTAGATGAGTTACCAGATTCTTCAACAGACATTGTTGCTGATAACGAGATTAAAAGATATTCTAGAAGACCAAAATGTCTTGAAAACTGGTGCCTTGCTGATTATATTTCACAGTTAGAGGTTGTGTATCCTAAAGATGATGAAACTCATCCAGATGACCAGGATGTAAATGATGACGACAATGACATTGATTCTGATGAACTATTCAGTGATGATAAAACTCTGGTAGTCTTGAAAAATGGTATAAAAATTAGACAGAGAAAAAACTTTAAGGTTATACGTTATGTAAGATTTAACTGCAAGTCAGATGAAGAAAATCATTATCGAGAAAAAATACTGCTGTTTTTGCCATGGAGAAATGAAGCTACAGATTTACTTTCCAGTTATACAACTTACAAACAACATTATGAAGCACGAAAACGGAAAATTGATTACAAGTCAAAAGTGTATGAACACCATGTTGAAGAGTTGGAGATGGCACGAGAAGCTGCAGAAAATGACTATGATGCCTTTGATGATATAGCTTCAGGAACACAACAAGTTGAGGCAGAAACAGCATTGGAAGAATCAGCTGAATCAGAGACATTTGTGTACTTTAATCCTGATAGAGTTGTTGAGCAGAGAGAATATGATATAGGTATTGAACTAGGCAGCAATTTTGCATCATGTTCAATTGATGTAAATGATAACGTTATGTCAGATGGACAATATATGGAACTTCTTAGATGCTTGAATACAAAACAAAGACACTTTTATAATCATGTCATCCATTGGATAAAGACAAAAGATGCACCACTGTATGCTTTTTTGACTGGTGGAGCTGGTGTTGGTAAAAGTGTGGTAATTAAGGCTTTGTATCAAACCTTATACAGGTATTTTAATCTTAGCGAGGGTCAAAATGCAGATGAGAAAAGAGTGCTGTTGTGTGCATACACTGGTAAAGCAGCATATAATATCAATGGTTCAACAATATCGACAGCCTTTCATCAAAAGTTCAAACAAAAAGATCAAACGTTAAATTGTGATAAGCTCAATACGTTTCGTTCTAAGTATAGAAATCTCTCAGTTGTCATTATTGATGAAATATCAATGGTTAGCAACACTATGCTTAAGTTCATTGACCAAAGACTTCAGGAGTTAACAGGCACAAGAAAGCCTTTTGGGGGCAAGAGCATAATAGCTGTAGGTGACTTGTACCAATTAAAGCCAGTTGCCGGATCTTGGATATTTCAAGACCTTTCACATGCTGCTTCTTCTCTAGCTTCTAATTTATGGCAAGAAAATTTTACTATGTTTGAGTTGACAGAGATCATGAGACAAAAAGATGATAGTGAATTTGCAGAGTTATTGAACAGATTAAGGCACAATCGCATGACAGACCATGATAAAGAACAAATAAAAAAATGTCTGATTGATCCAAATTCAATTAAATATCCTCAAAATGCACCTCATATATTTGCTGAAAATTCATTTATGCAAATATTCAATGACAAAATAATCAATAGTTTGAACTCTCAAAAGGTTGAAATTGTTTGCCATGATTCCATTGTAGCCGCAAACATATCACAGGAAAGACAAGATAGAATATTGAAGCAAATACCCAGGGATGCGTCTAGTACAATGGGTTTGCCTTACTCACTGACTATTGTCATTGGTATGATTTATGATTTGACTGTGAATATAGATACAGAAGATGGTCTTACAAATGGTGCCTCATGTGTTGTTAAGTATATAGATTATAAACAGGTGGAAACAACCAGACCTAGTATTATTTGGGTACAGTTTGATGACAAACGAATTGGAAATGATAGAAGAACAAAATACTTTAATAGAGGTTTCTATAAAATCTCAATTGATAATAACTGGACTCCAATATTCGACATTGAAAGAACATTTTCTATTCGACATAATTCAATTCAGAGAATTCAGTTTCCGTTACAGCCATCTGCAGGTCGAACTGTTCACAGAGCTCAGGGAACAACTCTTGATCAGGTTGTCATAGATTTGTCTCAACGGAGAGTAAGAAAAAACCCTCATATCCACTATGTAGCATTAAGCAGAGTGAGATCTATTAAAGATTTGCATATTCTAAACTTGAATGAAGAAGCAATATCATTAGATGAAAGAGTTGTATTAGAAATGGACAGACTTTGTAGAGAAGCAACACTTCAACTATGTTATACCCCATTGGATACTGTAAACTCTAATGAACATTTCAAAATAGTATATAATAATTGTAGATCTTTACACAAACATTTTGAAAGTGTAGCAGTAGAGCAGAATATTTTGTCAGCACATATAATTGGCTTTTCTGAAACAAGATTAGCCCAGAGAGACAGCAATTCTGATTTTTCAATTGATGGATACCAGCTTATCAGGAATGACCAGAAACAAACCAAACAAACTAGACCTCCACATGGTTTAGCAATGTATGTTAGAGATGATGTTACTATTTTCAATTGCCATCATTACAGTATAACCGATTTTGAGCTGACTATCATTAAAGTAAACCACTGTTTACTTCAAATTCAAATTGTGATAGTTTACAAGTCACCAGGTTTCTCATTGCACAATCTGATTTCAACAATGAACAGAGAAATTGTTCAGCACCTTGACCCATCTAAACCATTAGTTATCCTAGGAGATTTCAATATAGATGTTTCTCAAAAGGATAGTGGCATGGAGCAGTATATGTTAAAAGAATTACATTGCCATCAGATGATTCATGAGCCTACAACTGATAATGGGTCAGTATTAGATCTGGTATTTTCTAATTACAATGACAGTGTAGCTGGAGCTATTGAAACTTATTGGTCTGACCACAAACTTATATACTTTTATACGTGTCAAAACAGATAATGGTTTTAGCTAAGTCATGGGCCAAAATTATTGTTAAAAAAAACTTCACATGACCAAGAAGGTCGCCACGATATCAATTCCAATTTTGAAATATCGAGTATCGTTTATCTAATTACCTCACAGGTTGAAAAGTACTAAAGCAGGTTGTTTTTTGTTTTTATATAGATTCCACTATATCATGACACAATTTCATTATTTTTATAACACTATTTAATTTACGCTGTACATGTACATTACATCTAACAAATTCAGAATAATGCAGTTATATTTAGGTATTTAAACATAACCGCCAAGAGTTAATGTATTTTTATAACTTATTTAAGGCGAGTCATAGCACCAAACACCCATAAATCGATATATCGCTGTATCGTCGATATTTCCTTTCACAAATAGGATGATCTATGGGTACCCTAGATGTGTCCACCTGATTGTCATTTTGATCGGACAATTTTTGAAGGAGTTATGGCCCTTTGTTACTTTTAACTATATAGAAGATATATGGAGAAAATATTGTTATCACAACTCCTCGGAAACTACTTAGAGGATTTTCACACAATTACTACAGAATGACCTATCGGTGCCCTACTTGTGTCCACTCAATTTTTATTTCAATTGGACAATTTATGAAGGAGTTATGACCCTTTGTTACCAGGTGCCGTGTGAAATAGGTGAGCGACTCCAGGACCATCATGGTCCTCTTGTTTCCAAATGGCCTTGTTTTATTTAAAGACCATTTTATTAAGAGACCACTTTTGGTTACTCCCTTGAGTGGTCTCTAAATACAAGATTGACTGTAGTTTTAATTCTCTTCCACTTGTTACTGGTAGATGGTAACTTTGAGTTTGACCCTTCTGCAGCTCTCTTTCTAGTCTCCTTTTGTCTTGCATCTTTATTAACTAGTCTATTTTTCAGTCTAGTGAGCTTAGCCAGACTTTGGCCTTCTTCAATTTCAATTTGCCAATTGACTCACTTAATTTCGTTTTCTTCTTATCTTCTACGTCTACCTGCTTTTGTTTTAAAAGCTTCTGATAATTATTGTACGCTCGTATATAGTTCCTTTTCATTGCAGTATTGTGTTGAGGCATTGACATTTCTCCTCTTCATAGCTGTTTTCACGATAGCTACTGCCTCATAGTTTTCAATGCACATTTTAGCACGGTCCTCCTCAATTATGTCACCCATGATGTTGAATGTCCCTTCAACATATTGATAGTAAACTCTGGGCTAGCTTTGATAAGGTATGATACATCTGCTCACTGAAAGTTTTAAGACAGAAGACTTTTTCCCAGAAGTCTGTGTCCACTTTTTTCTGTTCATCATAGGCGTCACTCAGGTCATTCACCTGCCAATCAACAGAAAAAGCATTTAACTCCATGTTAAGCTGTCCTTCCTCTTCTGGTGTTACAACATTTGGGAGTTTGCTTGCTAGGAACTTGAATGCAGTACTTGCATGACTGTGGCCATGCAGGGATGGGTTTAACATTTGCAGATTTCTTAAGGTCTTGTTTGCCAGTGGTAGCTGTAGCAGTTTCTTTGCAGCACACTCAAACCCTCTTCTAAGATTCTGATTCTCGCATTTGTCACCATAGACTGGGCATACTTCCCCAAAGCCAAGTCCTTGTCTGGCTTCTGCAATGAGCGGTCTGTAACATCAAGCTGGACCAAATCTTTCACCCTGTCTGGGATGTTCTCTGGCTTGATGAATAGTGAGAGAAATTCCTTCGTTACATCCATCATCTGTTGATGTAGGTCATGGATCTCTGTAGACTCCTTCTGGAACTTCTTCACATATTCCTTGTAATAAAAAAATATACTTTAGACAAACATTTCCGACTGGACATTTTATTAATGCAAGATTAAAAACCTGAAATGTTTAAAAAAAAAATGCATGTTTTATGAACAGGCAGATTAAAAAACTTTACATTTCCTGCCTCTTTTGGTGCAAAATGAATTGGGAGTACTTATGTACACATACCTGGAACACTGCTAGGAGGTTACTCCCAGCTAACCATTCCCAGCGCCACTTATTTTTTGCACCTTGTTGAAGTTTTCACATTATATTCGACAGGCAAGTATCTCATTGACATTTTTCCCAACTTAAGTCTAAACACAACTTCCCATTCTGCATTAAATATACGCAAAAAGTCTGACAATAACCAAGTAAAACAAATCAAATTCCAAGAGAATATCTGTGATTCCAACTTCTATTGATTTGTAAACAGTGCGGAAATATCGATTTTTTTTCAGGAAGACCTGAACTGTTTGTGTATGTGAAATTCCATGCAACTTTGGGAGGAAGTCATTGCCAGCCATACTGAGAACAAGGGCTAATTTTATTGAAATGTTCTTGTAATTCCATTTTTCTTCCAATGCGGTCAATATGCCTGTCACATGGTATGTGTCATAGAGACCACCTGGCTTATAAAGTATAACAAAGACACTGTTTTTGAACTTTCCATCTGATGTACGGGGCTAACCATGTGACAGAGCAAAAATATGGATAACAACCGCATCAATATCCCCAGATGAGATGATGCTAACACAGGCGTTTCCATCTAACAAACGATCCTGGTATTCAGTCAGCCAATCAACTTGGGATATTTCGGCCTCCCCTTTAGTTTGTTAAATATATGTAAGGATGTCATTTTCTGGCTCTTTGTCTGCGTACATCTTTGCACATATTGGATGGGCATATCGAGAGCAACAGCAGCATTTGGGAAGTTTGGGGCATAAGCAATATGACATGTACTGTTGGGTTTGAGAATATTCAGCGGAAACGGTTGTTATTTGTGTAAACGGTGATCACTGATAATTGCAACGGAAAAATCGTATGAAATGATTGAATTTGAACATGTTGAATGCGATCTATGCTGATGGTGATAGGTGTCTGTACTTTAATTTTAATTTTGTGTATGAGGCAATTTTTTTTTTGGAAGAAAAAGGGATATTCACAAGGTCGAAATATCAAGATTTACTCTTTTTGTCGTAAGATGTTAGAGAGGCATTTGTATATTTGGAATATGGACTAAAACAAGCTTAATTCACTCTCAATCACTAAAAGGTCAAATGTCAAAGGTCACTTGTTGCAATGTGTTGTCTTTGCAGTAACAAATACTAAATTCTTGAGAAAGTGTATTTTCTGCCAATCTTTACATTTGGCTTTGTTGTCACATAAAATATGATAAGATGGAAAAACTATATGACACAAAGAGGTTTTACGTTTTTTTCTCAACACATGCACGAACAGATGAAATCATTCTTGCTAAAACACGGTTTTGCAGGAATAATTATATTTGATGCTTCCATTGACTTAATTATATACCGGTAAATTAAATGTTTCAAGTGTGGTTTAGTGTCTAAATAACTAATTTATAATAGGCATGATGTTTAAAAATCATATTTGGCTTATTTTAAAAGATAAACTGATAATTTTGACAATTCGCTCATGCACAATCTGGATTGTTATTGCAAAGACCATTCACCGTTACTGAAAGGACAAAACATAAATCGAATCTGTTTCATCAGTTTAATCAAAATTTAAACTATTAACTAGTTACAAACATAGTATCGATAAATGTCTTAATTAAAACATTGAATAAATGTGACTAGAATGCTTTCATTTAACACTACAAAATTCTAAAAAATATTTGCCGTAACTGTAAAGAACAGTTTTGTTACTGTAAAGAGACTTGCTTATCATAAAAGTTAAATTTGTCACTAGATTAACTATTTTTTTTCTATTTTTATGCTCCCCATATGTATGTATGAATGTATGTTTGTATAGGAGCATTCGTAAGCTGGGTGTGAACCCCTGCAAAAGCCGCAGACATGGGGGTGTGGGCAAGAGGGGACGTGGCAGAGGGAGCGTCTGTTATAATGGAAACAGGTTTTGTCAAGGAATCTTTTGACGGGTGACGATGGTTTTGGGGTGGGTCTTTGGGGACGAAAAGAGGGGATGGAGGGAGCCAACGTGCTTGCCATGAGCCAAAACTCCGTATGGAGTCGGTCCCATGGAAGAGGAATAGTTTCCCATAGGATTCTGAAATGGTTGTCGTAATATGAAAATGCTAAACCCGGACGACGGGTTGCAAGGTCTCTAACGATCTCTGCATATTTTAGCAGAGATTGAGTCTCTGCTGGGAACTTTAACGTGTAAACCGCTATAAAGCGGAGGAAAGCGGATGTCCAGAGCTCAATGTTGGTTATCTTCTTTGAGCTTGATTTAGGTGTTATGGATATTTGTGCGTTCCTATCCATTTGTAGGGTGTATTGGGTGGCCTGGCCAGACATTGCCGATGGTAGGAGAAGGGCCAAGTCCACATATTTGTTTTTCCAGATGTCTTTGCACACCGACTTTTTAAATTGGCTGATAATTGGGGTACTGATCGGTTCAGCATACGACATACCCGTACCTTGAAGAAGGTCCGCCCCATGTGAATGAACAGCCTGATGAAAAGTCAGGTCGTGGTCCTCATCCGATGCTCCCGAGGAGTCGCTGTCATAGTCCACAAGAGGCATGGCCGGTTCAGAAATTAGGCCTGGACGTCCCAATGGGAGTGGAAGAGGAAGTTGCTGATGGACAGTTGACGTGTCCTGCCGAACCTCTGAGCAGTGTTAATTTTGGATTGAACCAGCAGAGGAGGGAACCATGGATGGGGTAGCACTTACCCGCCATCCGCTCGGTGTATCGGGAATGGCGAGCTCTTCAGCTGTGGCCAGGGCCGGCTCCTCATTAGGCGCAGACGGTTTTGACCTTTTAGAAGGCTTGGGGGTGGCTGTAGACCCCTCGCAGCAAGGACAGGCGGTTGATGTAGCTGTCCTGCTACGTTTCCCCCCACGTTTCATCTGGAAAACATAATATACATGTCAGTCTGAACTATATAAGCTATAGTATTAACCAAAATAACCATGGACTGACTTGAAACTTAGCTCAGGTAAAATAGTTCCTTCGTAGGGAACTTGACTATAGTATCAGCCGAGGCAAAATAGTTCCTGCATAGAGAAATATAACATCAATATCAGCCTGAATTGCATAGAATATCAGGCAAAAATATTGAAAATAAATAAGCCTTGCTGAACCAATGACTAAAATCAGGCAACATAGATCTGCGTAGAGAACTGTAAAATCAGTTTCAGACCAGGCAAAAAAGATCCCGCGAAGAGGACCATAAAACATCAATATCAGACAATTGCTGAGTAACGTAAGACAAAATAGTGAAACATAAGCCTGGCCTGAGCTGATAACTTATAATGGGCATAATAGGTCCTGCGTAGAGAACTATAATATAAGCCCGGCCTGACCTGATAGCTAAGTTAAATATAACTATTATAACATAAATATCCGATTTAACAGTTAACTTAACTGAGCCATAAATGGATAGCAATGAAAGCCTGTGCTGGTAGCTAACATCAGTAAGGATATATAGAAAATATCTGAGTAGTCAGAACTACATGTAATAAATAAACTGTTAAAATATTACACAGCTATAAATATAGTCCTACTTGGACTCTAAGCTGATAGCTTAATCAGGTAGACTAGATAGAAACCTGTATTGAAATCAGGCACAATGTATAGAAAATATAAGAATACGTATCTATACTGAATCAGATTGACTGATTCAAGGCGGCGACCACTGCAGCTCGGATGTTGTTGAAGAAACGAAGCAGGCCACGAGATGAAAGGTGACAACCATCCTCCGCAAAGTTCGCAAGTATACAGTCAGGTGACCAGAACCCCTTCAAACGCCACAAGTAGGTTCGCCCATTGGGTGAAGAATTGAGCCATTGAATGAGTAGCATGTTCATTTCATCAACTCTGGTGTTGAACCATTGTGGATCTACTGGGTAACGCGTTTGACAGGTAGGTAAATGTCGATGAAGTGTTTGCAAGACTATAACTTGAGATATTCCATAAACATAAAGTATCGTGTCCACTAGATTGCGAATTGCCGAAGCCACGGAAAGTGGTGATTGATGTGGATGATAAAGATCATTAGTCCCTATTACCAGTATCACTATGTCCGAATTAAATTCCAAGATTTCTTGTAA
>VMBQ01013139.1:0-17959 GCA_007657795.1 Dreissena rostriformis
AGACGACAAATTTCCCAGCATGCAAAGGGTTAAGAGCATTTTGAAAAGGTGGCATTATAAATTGGCATAATCTGCAACAACCACAAAAGCGCAGGACTGGTGTAATACTGATATATCAGCCTCATTTTTGTCTCCATCATGTAATTTTCACAGACTTTCAACAGAGACTCATTGATAGATCAATATCACTGTGACAGAAAGCATTTCAAGATTTGTCAGTCTGAACCAAATGCAGATAATAAGAATGTTGATTCAATTGCAAGCTTACAGGTAGACATCAAAATACATTAATACCACCAAAACCAATTTTGTTTTTTATGGTCATAACCCTATTTACCTTTAGATTTTAAACCTACGTTGAAAGCCTAACACACTGATGAAATCCTTACTGCACAGCGTGCACAAATACCACCTTTAGCAAATAACAAGAGCGCTTGTCTGACATTCATTTGCTTCAAACCAAAACAAGAAAAAATTCAGACACCCTAGAAAATAAACTTTGGAATCAAATGAGCCCAAACATACATGATTTAGCACTAACTAGCACTAATTGATAATTGTTATGTATACATGCAATATGAAGAAATGGTAATGGAAAAACAGATTACCAGTATTTTGTTGACAATAGGCATGTGCCCAGACTGTTATCACAAGAACACAATTGCTTAAATTGCCATAATTTTTTTTTGTATTCAAAATAAGCTTTCATAAACCTATGGCAATCCTTCCTCTTTAATATTCATGTCAATAAGCCAATTTTATTGTATTGAAATTCAATGACCAATTCATGGAGATTTGACAACATTTAAATTTAATAAAAAAAAAGTTCTCCCATTGTGCACTGATTATAGTTGACAAAGCATATACTCAATTTAACAGTTAAGTTAAACATGAATCCCCCTGTTCAAAATAGCAATAGTCACCGGTCAAATTAAAAATAAGTAATTTTTGGTATTGAACATAAAAATACACAACAAACAAGTTTAATTGTTAATTTTATTTAACACAAAATAAAAATGATGAACGTTGCATCTATTTCAAGATATATATACCCGGTAAACAACAACAATTCCAGTTTGTCAATTATTCCACCATTTTGGGAATAGGGCCAGGCACATTTTGGGAATAGGGCCAGGCACATTTTGGGAATAGGGCCAGGCACATTTTGGGAATAGGGCCAGGTACATTTAGAATTGAGAATTAATTTTTTTTGCTTACAAATACTATAATTAATGTTGTTTACACTACATTTGCCAAGGTTTGACTCATAGAGCTGAATTGAGAGAGCAACTGAAAGTTGCAATTTATAAAAATTAATTATTTTTTGGAAGCCTTCAATTGGGCATTGTCAGCCTTCATTTGAGAAAAATATATACTTTTTGAGATTTGGAATGGGGCCAAATTTCGGCCATAAAATTGACACAAAAAACACTCTGGATTGAGTCCAGTATTGACTGGACATTGATACACAGTACTTAACAATTCCATGTTAACTTTTTATGTCAAATTTGCCAACAGAACATTATATAATTTACAAGACTTATTATACACATAAAAAAAAAAAAAAAAAAAAAAAAAAANTCATATTAATACAGAATAAACAAATTTAAATATCTAACTTAAAAATGATAACCATAATCAACAAGAACATCATTCTTTGTTTCAATTATGCAAGTTACAATTATCCAAGTTGGATTAAACATATTCCAAACATCTTTTTACATAGAACAAATCAATAGGTACCTGAGTGTAAATTGATGTAGGAACAGGGACTTTGAAAATACAAATAACAAAAGATAATATATATTTTTTTAAATACAGGGCAAAACTCTTAATGCACCTACTTAAAATATTACCAATACCAGACGAGTATTTTTATGTCCACTGTCAATAAAATATTCCACTAAAAACAACAACTACATAATTATGAGCATAAATTTGAAANTTGGGAATAGGGCCAGGCACATTTTGGGAATAGGGCCAGGCACATTTAGAATTGAGAATTAATTTTTTTGCTTACAAATACTATAATAAATGTTGTTTACATTACATTTGCCAAGGTTCGACTCATAGAGCTAAATTAAGAGAGTAACTGAAAGTTGCAATTTATAAAAATAATTTTTTTTTTGGAAGCCTTTAATTGAGCATTGTCAGCCTTCATTTGAGAAAAATATATACTTTTTGAGATTTGGAATTGGGCCAAATTTCGGCCCTAAAATTGACACAAATAACACTGAGGATTGAGTCCAGTATTGACTGGTCATTGATACACAGTACTTAACAATTCCATGTTTACTTTTTATGTCAAATTTGTCAACAGAACAATATATAATTTACAAGACTTATTATACACATAAAAAAAGTAATTAAAAAATAATCATATTAATACAGAATAAACAAATTTAAATATCTTACTTAAAAATGATAACCATAATCAACAAGAACATCATTCTTTGTTACAATTATGCAAGTTACAATTATCCAAGTTGGATTTAACATATTCCAAACATCTTTTCACATAGAACAAATCAATAGGTACCTGAGTGTAAATTGATGTAGGAACAGGGACTTTGAAAATACAAAGGACAAAAGACAATTTTTTTTTTTTTTTAAACAAGGCAAAACTCTTAATGCACCTACTTAAAATATCACCAATACCAGACGAGTATTTTTATGTCCACTGTCAATAAAATATTCCACTTAAAAAAAAAAACTACATAATTATGAGCATAAATTTGAAAGATTTGAAAGAAAGAATACTTCAGAAAATGGTGCAAGGGATATAAGACTTGTAACTTATCCTTAAAATAAAAACCAACCAAGTTGGTAATTTCCAATCACAACTCAAACTTTTCAACAATCCTCATGTTCGTAAGTTTACTTTAAAAATATCGGAACCAGGTAGCTGACAGAGTAACTGATCTGTCCTCCAAGAAATCCAAAAAAGAACAACCAGTCCAGAAATACTGAAATCATTGGCCAAGTGACCGTCTTCTTGTCTTTGTCGGAGTTTGAAGAAACAGACCCATCGTCTTTCGAGGGATTTGGGTCAAAGGGTTCCACAGTGTCTGTGGATCCACAGGTTTTCTTGCACGACTGAAGGCAAGAAAACAAGCTTTGGAAGATTTTAGGCACTTTCTCGGACTTGTCCTTGTGGTAGATTCTCACCGTGTATATGGTGGTGACGGCCATTGCCCCGCTGAATACCATCATTATGAAGGTGTAATAGCTCAGTAGAGACATGGGTGCTGCCNCCTAGGTTTTGCGGCATGGCCAATTTCTTCAAAATATGACAACGAATTCAGTATCATTATAGGCGGTGTCCACATAGTGTCATATTTAATTGTGTCTGAGCCAGAATAATTGTTCTTGTCTGATTTTTTGTCTGAAGTATATATGTCTGCTTCCCACTCCAGCTTGAGGTAGCCACTGACTTCGATGTATCCATTGGCCTCGTCAAAATCATTGNGAGCCAGAATAATCGTACTTGTCTGAAGTATAAATGTCCGCTTCCCACTCCAGCTTGAGGTAGCCACTGACTTCAATGTATCCATTGGCCTCGTCAAAATCATTGATCGACACTAAATTCCAGGACGCACTAATGGAAAGGGTTTTATCACTGTCCGAAATTGGCCGAATATTTTCATGTTCATAAATACTGCCTGTATTCTCAAGAACCACTTCAAGATTTGCTTGTTTCACATCTCCAAAACTTACTGCATTGACCCATCCACAAAATGCAAGAATCACATAAAAAAAAATGTATAGTGATATTAATTTCACAGAAAACATGTTTGAATCGTAACCCATGATCGACCATTCAAACAACAAACTGACCTAGTGTTTGAAAGACATGGGATTGCCTATATCAAAAATTAACATCGCAATTAATGATTCATATTTTTTTAAACTGAATGATATAGCAATTTTTTTGCCAAACAATAACTGATAAGCTAATTTATGTGACAGATAAATCAAATAAGTATAAAACACGTGAAACATCTGAATTGATTTTAACAATCAAAATATCATAAACATAAGACGTTCATTGTTCAATTACTTCTAATCCAAAGTAAGGACAATGTACCAGTAATAATAAGGTGTGATTCAATATTGATATTAGCAATATTTATTTAAAAAAATTGATACAGCTTAGTGTATAAGAGATTGAGAAAAATAAAAAAAGTCAGGGCAATAATGAATGGACATTCCCTCATCTGAGTTTAACAAATACTGTCACTGTAGTAGCACAATAAAACACAGGCAGCTTTGTCAAAATGACAGGACAATTTTCAGGACAATTTTCAAACAAAACAATATACTTAAGGCAGTTTTAAGAGATTCAATTAAAATTAAAGAAACAAGATTTTTTTTTAAACGATATTCGGCATAAATTGTTTAAATAAGAGTTCAAAACAGACATTTATACATAATCATTTAATTAAAAAAGTAGATTTTTTTTAAATTTGTACGACTGATTTATATGTTCTTCATCGTTTAATAATTGTTTTTATTTAATTTATTAAATAAAAAGACATTTTTATACAGCTAATTCTACCAGGAATTATATTCACTGTCAACTTTTGTCACCTGCATCAGCTTTTATAATTTCCCTCTCTGTTTGTATAAAAAGTATAAAAAGAGAAGAGAAATAAGAAAATATTCATCATACAATCTCATATTGAATTGTTTTAATAATTATAATTGTGTCGAGTTATTGCATGTATACCTTAAAAACCAGAATATGTTATGAGCATACACTTGCGTGTATCAATAGCTAATTCTGGCTCCCAATCACAGAGTTTATAGAAAGACATACTAATCTAGAAGTGACCATGAAATGCTGCTCTCTGGAATATTCTGCGTTTCAAGTAAGTTTACCCATATCACATAATTGCAGTTAAATTAACCTTGGTAAATTAGCAAATTTTAAATGTTTGAATTTATACATCAAATACGAGAATGTGATTTTTTTTTGAATATCACATTAAGGTTTTATACAGAACAACACAAATACAGGATTAACAAGAGTTCCGCGGTTGGAGACATATGCCCCCAAAACAAGGCCTTGATTTTAACACTTAATGTAACAGTGACCATGACCTTTTACCTAGTGACCCCAGTTTCAATAGGTGTCATCTACTGTCCAAGGCCAATGCACATGTAAAGTATCAAGTCAATCAGTCAATTGGTTGACGAGTTATTGATCGGAAACAATTTTAACCCTTATTGTGACAGTGACATTGACCTTTGACCTAGTGACCCCAATTTTGATAGGGGTCATCTACTGTCCAAGGCCAATGCACATGTGAAGTATCAAGCCAATCGGTCAATTAGTTGACGAGTTATTGTTCGGAAACGATTTTCCCACTTGTGACAGTGACCTTGTGACCCCAATTTCAATAGGGGTAATCTTTTGTACAAGGCCAATGCACATGTTAAGTATCAAGCCAATTGGTCAATTCGTGACGAGTTATTGATTGGAAGCGATTTTCACACTTATTTTGACAGTGACCATGACCATTGACCTAGTGACCCCAATTTCAATAGGGGTCATCTACTGTCCAAGGCCAATGCACATGACTTGTGAAGTATCAAGCCAATCGGTCAATCCATTCACAAGTAATTGATCGGAAACTAACTGGTCTACCGATAGACACACAGACCGACAGACACACAGACTGACCGACCTTCATCCAGCAAAACAATATACCCCCTCTTCTTCGAAGGGGGGCATAATAATATGCATAGTGACCAATTAAATTGAATTAATTCTAAGAGTAAATGGAACACTTTCTATTCTGCTAAGTTTACATTTAAAAAAAAATATAAAAAAAATGATGTATTCATACAGGCCATTTTATTGGAACAACATTTTCTCAACATTTCATTGGAAGTTAAGAAAGGTCAGCAAAGGTCAAAATCTGGGTAAGAGAGCTAATTTTGCCAAAACAAAATACTACTACATTATTGGCAATCACCCAAAATACATAAATGTCAAATTATAAACAAAATAATTCTTGATCTTTAAAGTGTTCCTCTTTTAAAAAGAAGAAAATCTGTCCGTCTCCTGGCAGCTATGATTAAACAAGCAAATTGGTTGAAATAACATCAACTGCCAAATAAATTTAATTTTGTTTATGGATTGCTGCAAATCCCTTGATGTACAGTAGGGTAGAATCCTAACAAATTACGGCATATTTAATCAAAATGTGTAACAGTTGTACATTTGAACTCAGTATATGACCTTGAGCTTGATCCTCAGAGACCATAGACTTACCTGTGACACACAGCCAGATAAAGGAAAATAAGTATAGAAAGTTATTACATAATCCCTTGATGCATCGTGGACCAATTGCTAAATTATGAATAAGTCATCAAATCTGTTATTGTTGACCTCAATGTGTGACCTTGACCTTGCTTCTTGCTTGAAAGTATTACATGTGACTCAGCCCAAGATGAGTGCGAACAACTGTGGTTAGTTTCATGGTTGTGGCAATATGTAATTGGAAATGCAGCTCAAAACAGAAAAAATCCTTTATAAAAATAGGGATTTTCAAGTCACATTCACTAGACGGGCGGTAGCATCCATAAACCACCAATACACAAGCGTGTTCAAATCTCCAAACTCAGAATTAGGTCGCTGCCGTTTTATATCAAGATTACCGTTTCCCTCATACTCGCCCATGATCTCGCGTTTTCTCTTAAGAACACCCTGAACCTGGGTACGGCCAACACCCATTTCAGTTGCAATGACACTGAACTTTTGCCTTGTTCTAATAATTTGACACACTTAACACGTTCCTCTAACGTCATACATTTTCTCTTTGTAGCCATTATTCTAAACACAAAATATCCAACGTTAAATGTAATTTAGGTAATTTATAAGTTTTCCATATGGCAACGATATGTACAGACGAAAAACTTTTGAAAGAATAACAGTTTCTAAAATCATAGTTAAACACCTTGATTATCGCGACAAATTGCTGAGCAGAAACTTTTAATTAGCCGATAATTGTCATAAAGGTTTGATTGAAATATTTTGATTCAACAGCTACAAATAATAAATTATAAATTAAGAATCTCTTTTCCAGTAATAATAGGTGATATTCGCACTTGCGGAAAACAAAAAGATCAAACGGTCGCATATTGCTTTTAACCCGATAACCCGATAATCTGCCACAAATTAATTGCAATTTGCAAACTGGCAGTCAAAATGTTCATCACACGTCACGCTTCAGTACTACAGAGCCTAAACCGCAGACTGGAAGTACGTATCGATTTTTTCGCCTGCATTGTTAGTTGTGTGACACCGTCGCTTAGCAACTTTACTGCGAGACTGCAACATGGTCGCTTACTGTCGTAATGAGTGTTAATTGGTAAGACAAACTCTGGGCGTTACCAATGTACATGGCAGACTAACTCGTGTGTGACCGCTCATATGGGGGAAATTAAACATTTGGGATGCAAATCTCTCTGGCCGCGGCCGGAGAAACGGGGTGACCGGTAATGAGGGGTGCATTATATAGTGTTTATCGACGGTCGCGGCACTGACCGGCTGCCTACACTGGGTGACCGCAGATGAGGAGTGACCGGAACTAGGGGTTGGACTTTACACTCATACCAAGTTTTAATGAAATCATCCCAAGCAGTTTGGAGAGATGGCTCTGGGAACAAAAGTATTCCGGACAGAATGATTGATGGATAGACAACGCCAAAACAATATCCCTCTGCCTATGGCAGATGAAAACAAACAGCTTATGAATTCAGAACAACAGAACTGTTATGTATCTATCAATGTATGAAAATGCAAAATGTTTTTTAAATTACCTTTATTGTTCCATTAATCAGCCCAACAGCGAGAAGTGTGCCATCATCATTAAATCTGTTGCACATCACATCAGCAGGACAATCACTGAAATATAACAATATAAATTGCACTCTGGGAAAGTGGGGCTTAATGCATGTGTGTCAAATATTGTCCCAGATTAGCCAGTGCAGTTTGCACAGGCTAATCAGGGACAACACTTTCGGCTTTTAAGTTTTAGGGTATTTTTTATTTTAGGAAGTCTCTTCTTAGCAAAAATCCAGTCAAGGCAGAAAGTGTAGCCCCTGATTAGCCTGTGCAGACTGCACATGAAAAGAAAATAGCAATTTGATATTTCTGTGACTTAAGTCCATGACATTTTTTCTCTAAATTGACTTTAAATGTCTCATTGACATTTTTCCTATCAACGCCTGTACAGCAGGCACAGTTGACATCTTCAAAACAGTTGTCACTGTACCAGTTGTGCTGCAGGTAATTTCTCAGCAAGCCTAAACAGCAACCAGTGTACATAGTTTTATCCCTGGCACAATTTTGCTTCTTACACAAGCCTGTATATACAAAACTTTATCTGGCACTATTTTGGCTTCTGATCCAAGCTTGTATCATACACAAAATTTTCAACCAGCGCCAGTACATAATCATCAGTTAGGTTTATCCTAGTATGGTGGAGTACTGTTATCACGAAGAAAAAGAAGAAGAAGAAGAGGAAGCAGATTCCTTGGATAATAATTTAGAGCAAACTATTTCGGAGCACACAATTTTGCAATTTTCAATTATCTTTTCAGTGATTTGACTTTATCATCCCAACCAATGTGAAAACAAGAGATGTGTTAGTCAGAAACAAAATGCCCCCTACTGCGCAGCTTTGATTTTTTTTTGACCTTTCAAAGGATGACTTTGACCTTTCACCACTCAAAGTGTGCAGCTCCATGAGATACACATGCATGCCAAATATCAAGTTGCTATCTTCAATATTGCAAAAGTTATGGCCAATGTTTAAGTTTTCGGACACAAAGACTGACAGACAGTTCAACTGCTATATGCCACCCTTCCGGGGGCATAAAAAGGGCATTCTTTGCACATTTATTACACTAATTTTAATGCTACAGTACTAAACCTACATGGTTGCAAGCAGTTTCATGTGGCCTTCTAGGTAGGGGCCAGTCTGGTTGGTGTGTCTGGCGGTGTCCCCAGTAATATCCGACAGGTTTGACACTGACCCCGAGGTAAGACTCGTCCCATGGCCGATGACACCCATGTCCAATCCAGGCATTGAACTACCAAGTTGTCTCGTATGCTGCAAAACGTACATATCTGCATCCAAACGAACTGTTGTGAAACTGACTTTTGCCTTCTGCCAGACACTGAGACAGGTATCCTATGTAAATATTACCGGACCGCGCGTAATAAGATGCGGTTATCGATAAGCTATAATTATTTTTTAGAGCAGGATTTAAGATATCCTTATAAAACACGATTTGAAATCTATTTGTTTTTCGAAAAAAACAAACACTATATTACATTTATAAAATTTTATTATTAATTAAAGTTCATTTACTGCTTTCCGTAGTTACTGTAGGTGAGTATACACTGAATCTGATTCCCACAAAGTCCCGTTATAAAACAGCACATTTTATGGCATTTTTCTTGCCTTTCCGTTTTATCAGATTGAGCAAACCTAAGTACAATTTGAAGATGAATATGTCCTCTTTTGAAAATTTTAATAAAAGAGTATGTTATGTAACCTTATATGAAAAATATTTACGCAGCACCTTTGTAAATATGGTTTCGGCAGTAAAAATTCGTCAAAAGCCCAGTTAGTTAAATAACTAAAAGCCCAGTATCTCAATGAAATGAACCAAACTATTGAAGATAAACATAGGATATGTAAATAACCACATACAAAACATGGTTGCGGTTGATAAATAGCTTTAATAGCGAGAAGAGAAAAGGAACTCCTAAGATATAAGGCAGAACTACTTTCGAATGGTTTAGTGGACTGTAACACTAATCAATGGCTGCCCCCATGAATGGTACATTTGTACTATCGAATTTCAAGGTAGTTGCGTGCATTTTACACGTATCAATTGTTTTCATTTTTTAACCGTTTAATCATGTGTATTTTGCTGAATGTTATACTGTTTATTTAGTTATGCGATTATCGATTGACCAGTTTTTTAAGTAATATTCGAAGTTGAGTATTTTCCGGATTTGTATGCATTTCGGATGTTTAAATTTTAAGATGTGGTTTGGAATTGCTATAATCGTTTTTAAATCTTTATTTCATATTGGTTAATAAACACGGAAAGTGATACATTGATATTTGTCAAAATGGCCCAATAACTGACAATATGTTAACCATACATGCCATTAAAATTGTATTGTCGGGACCAGAGCTACAGATAAGCTTTTTTGGGTAATTGAGTAATACCGTTCAAAATAAGAATGAATTGGGTAATGGAAAAAGTGATTGGGTATCCAAAAGTATGATACCCGTCATAAAAAAAATAATTGGGTATTTGTACCGAAACAAACAATTAAATTTTACCTACATATAGTTATGTATTCAATTGACAACATTTCTGTGCTCAATGTGATCATTATGCCTTACTACACTGGATAGCTGAATGCTAGGGCATCCGTCATATGCCCAAACACTTAACAATTTTATTGAGTCTTTTTTCTCTTTGCAAAGTTTACAAACAAGTGTATAATTGCTACCAGATTCAAGAATCTGAAGCCAAGGCAATTTCTCAACCCACTTATCAAGTGTTTTTCTACTTGTTTTTGATCCAGTATGGGCCAGTACTTTCGTTTTGGAAACATAAATCCCCATCAACAAGTTCATCTAAAATACTACCGCCGATCTCCACGGAACAAAACATGGAGTTAATAATGTCATTAGCTCTGCCCTTTGCAATTGTTTTGCCATCAGATTTAGATTTATTTACCACGACAAAGGAATCTATACGTTTTTTGTGTATTTTTGCCGAACTTTTTGTCTGCCTCGAGACGCCATTTCGTTTGACTCGCATGTGTTATCATCTAAATACGTTACCAAATAAAACAAAAGCTTTTCGATTTAGACTTTAGTCAAAACGGCCAAAACAAAACAGGAGTTTTCATTACGCATAGAAGGCGGCTAGAATTGGGTATCGGTGATTTGTTTTACGTACCGGTACGCACAGATTTTGAAAAAAATGCGTATCCACCTATTTTTGATTGCGTATTTACGCAAATTCGCAGCTTATCTTTAGCTCTGGTCGGGACATTTGACAAAAAAGCTTGATTGTCCAACCAGGACACCTAAAACAATCAATAATTCCAACAATTTACTTTTACAAATAAATGTGTTTAAGAATTTCATGAAAACAAATGTTCCTTTTTTCCGGAAGTAAACAAACATGCGCATATATCATAATATATGCGCATGCACTTGACTCCATTAAGTGAAATGCTTTTATTTGACATCCAATCAGGACAGGGTTTTCCAATTAAACATGTGTAAATCATGTAACACGATGTGCACGCACCAGGAACTGCTCTTATTCAACCAATCGTCTAGTTACTCTAAATTTAGATTGATGCAATATGGATTTGATGCAATATGGATTAGTAATAAGTTTAAGCCAGACACAGCTTGAATAGTGAATAATTTTATTGTGAACTTCGAGATCGGGACGTCTGGAATGTGTTAAAACTTTATACCTCTTTAATTTTTTATATGCACATAGTTCAAAGCTTGGACTTATCTGGAGCATGCGCCATTATGAAGCATATTGAGTAAAAGAGGTTTCAGCAAAACTGTTTGGTTTCCTGCTTATTTTCATGGAAAAATAGTTGAGTATCCAATCTCACTAAATTTGCCATAAGTCAAGCGCATTCATTCTGAAATCAAACACTTATTTTTTCTATAGCATTTATTGGATAATCCATTCCTTAGGCAGTAGGCTTCAACAATCACATATCCTATGATGAATTTATAACTTACAGCAAAAGATAAACCAGTTGGGGATTTTATATCGTTAAATCTTTTTTTCAATAAAGTAATGCTCTTAAAAAGTATTAATTTGAAATGAAGGACAACAGCTTTAAATTAACTGAAAATTAAGCTCATTCCTTTAATTGTTTAAGCGCAAACAAAAGACCTGTTAAATTATACTACCATTTAACAGTTGCAACTAGTGATTTAATTTTTCAAGAGATTATCATACTTGGCACTAAATGGCATCATACTGCCATTTGAATTATAATCTATTTTGCATGTCAGGCCATTTAATCAATAATGCTTATGTGTGTCGTGTTATGAGAAAACTGGGCAAAATGCTTGTGCATTAAGTTTAGTCCCAGATTAGCCTGTGCAGTCCGCACAGGCTAATCAGGGATGACACTTTCCACTTTTATGACATTTTTCGTTGACATGAAGTCTCTTCTTAGCAAAAATCTAGTTAAGGCGGAAAGTGTCGTCCCGGAATAGCCTGTGCGGACTGCACAGGCTAATCTGGGATGACAATTTACGCACAAGCATTTTGCCCAGTTTTCTCAGAACACGACACATGTAATGATTCTCTGGTATTTATGACATGGTCATGTTTTATAAACACATGTTCAATTACTCACCAAATTAATGCAAACAGGCTGGAATTCTGATAAAACACTAGTGTCGTATAAAATGTCCTAAGATTCATTAATTAAGAGCATCCAAAAATAATAATAGTGTGATAAGTGGGAGGTGATGCATGCAGAGTTGTGGAATTGCGTGTCCTAGTTACTTAAGAAAGCTGACCACAACCTTACTGCTGGTAGTTGATCTGTGAACTTCCATGCATTTGAATGTACAAAATTATACTATTGCATGTATTTCTTGAATGTGTCACAATTGTATCGATTTTGAGAGACTAATGTATAGACGTCTGTTACTTGTACATGTATAACCATTTAAAAAACATAAATGCAATAAATAGATTGACATTTTCTGTGTAAAATATTTAGCACATTCTGGGTTATGTGTATTATAAATACAGTAATTTACTAATCGTATTTATGTGATGTGTGTTTCGGCATGGACTCTAGATATACTCCGTGGTTTCAGGGAACTAAGTTCAATGTCCAAGACAATTGCTAGATGTTTGTCAACATCGCTGCAACGTAGACGTGTTGTTGTAACTGGAACAGGTCTGGTCACCTGCCTCGGAGTAGGGACTCAGCATGTATGGCAGAAGTTGTTGGCAGGAAAATGTGGCATAACTGCCATTACAGATGATCGTAAGAACTGACAGCTTTTTATTATTAAATGTTGGTGAAATTGTTATTTTTAATCTCTATACAGTAAGCAATTAAGATGCAAGTAAATGATGGATTATCTTTGGAAAAAAATATTGAATGTGAAATTTTATTTTGTTTTGTTGTTGTTGGAAAACAAAAGTATTTCACGTATTTTGTACTCAGTAGTATTTTTGTTTTGCAATACCAGATATTGTTTCATAAAAAATAAGGGTAAAATGTTAATAATAAATTTTGTAAAAAATGATAAATCCTATTTGACAAGAATCAAATGGTTATTGATGTGTTTATTTTTAGAAAAAAACCTAACAAGCATGATTGTGTTAATGATGGTAAATGTAGAAAAAATGCTGCAATCGATTTGTTGAACATGATATCACTTTGATTTGTTTTTATTTCAAATATATTCACCTCAGTTTTTATCATCCTCTATCTGTCTTCTCTTCTTTCGTTCAGGATTCAAAGATATTCCTTGTAAAGTTGCTGGCTACGTTCCTAGAGGTGACAATCCAGGGGAGCTAAATCTTGACATGCATGTGGCACCTTCAGACCAAAGAGTTATGTCCCTTGCTACTGCTTACGCATTGGTGGCAGCCAAAGAGGCTGTGCTGGACTCTGGATGGAAACCAACCTCTGAAGAAGAACAACACAGAGCAGGTAAAATACATCTGCAAATTTTAGCTTGACTATTGAACGAGTTATCTCAGCTATAATACTCGCCCAAATGTTGACGTCTTTTTTGGCATATGCGTAATGCTCTGATTAAGGTAAAATGCAATAACTTTCTGAGTTTACTTTAGGTATTAAGTTGAAATTTCGCATATTTTTATTAGGTGAATGACCAAGTTCCATAATTCTGACCAGAAATACAGCGGAATTATGCCACTTTTTGTAATTAAAAAAACCTGCATAATGCCAATGTGCAAGATCCCCATTTCACTCACTGTTTCCAATACAGGTATTTAATTTAAACTTCTCACATGTGTTTTAGATCATTGTGTTAGGTCACTGACGAAGTTCAATAATTCTGCCCTTCTATTTAGAAGAATTATGCCCCTTTTATATAGGAAGTGCTTGCACAATTGTTTGAACACTTTTGTCAGTAAACAATAACAAAAAATTGTAACAATTACATCCCTAACGAGTTTAAAAAGTACACAAGCTTTAATTGGTTAAAAAAATCTGCTGCAATCCTCACTTGCTTATGTCTGGATAGTTTTAAATCGACATTCCTGTATTGGCTTGCAATGACTATCGTTCTATTTTGTCATTTCCATGTACAATTTCTGGATTTCCTAAATTTTTATTTACAAAGGCCCTGTCCAGTTGACATTTTTTATTTAAAAAGAAAATGTCTTTTCACGATTTTACACACTTAAAATGTACTCGCCCAGTTGGACAAGCGTAAGATAAATCAGGCTCGCTCAAAAGCAATCTTCACACACCATGACAAGCAGGCGAGTGAAATTTTACACCCCCTAGGAAAATGGTTTTTGCTTAAAAACTTAAGTTTGGAAGGAGGTATTGTGCTGTTATTTTGTTTGTAGGTATCATGTATGCAGACCTTGCTTGCAACGTTAATTAAATTCATTGAAAAAAAAAATGAACATTGTTTTTCTCAACATGATCACATTACCGGTATTGTGACATAGGGTGGTGCGGTTGTCGAGTGGTAACACTCTGGTCTACCATTCCAGAGGTCGTGGGTTCAATCCCTGGCTGGGGCACTGGAAATTTCAGAAATGTTCAAGTGTTTCCCACCCTACTAGAGATGTACTGGTATGAAACCCAGGTAATTCTCGCGTGTATCGGTGCTATACACTGAGTACGTAAAAGAACCAAGGGATCTATTCGCAAAGAGCTAGGGTATCGCACTGGGATTCCTTGTATCTCAATACTGTCTCTAATATGCTTGCTGTCTCTTCAGCAAAATCCAAAGGACCCCATTGGAAATAAGTGCTTGCACTTTCATGGGTTATCCTTGACTGCAAGGTCAAAAGAAATACACATTGTTTTAATGTACACATTTTCAGCTTTACATGTGCTATGTATCTTCTACAGGTATTCAAAATCAAGTATGTATTTGTGGTCATTACATTAGGTGACTGATACCTTATGTGCATTCTACTATGAAAGCATAGAATACTGGAGTGTGCTTTCTTGGGACAGCTCTTGTTTATTTCAGGGATTGCATAACTGAAAGTTTCTGATTAATTCACCATATCCCTTAATATTGCATCAGTACTGGCAATGGCAGTCATGAAAGTATAAAAACTTCACAAACAATAACTAAAGGCTTTTAATATTCAACACTTGGAAGAGAAAAACTTTCACCTATAAGTATGAGCTATGATTATAATAGCATTATTGTTGAAAGTTTAGTTTATAGAAGGTCTTCAAACACTCTATTGGAAGTAACTGTTTTACCAAAAAGTATTGATAAATGCTTTGAATATTTTTATGTGCATGCTAATCTCATTTATAAAAGTCGTTCTCACTATTATAAATGAGATTAACAAGCACATAACTGAGCAAAAGTTCTAAAGTCAGAGGCCAGAAAGTTACCATTTTGAAAGTGAATAAAAGCCGTGCCAGTAATATCAGCCATTGTAAATTATGGGTTTCTAAGTTATGCAAACTTGAAAAAAAAAATCAATCGCACTCAGTGTCTTGAAAGGTTGATGTATACCATTTTGTATTCTATGCTTGAAAAAATGCTGAAATTGTATCAATATATTTAAATATTTAGTTTGTCTTTATTTTTCCGTCTTTTAATGGAAAGAAATATTTTTTTGATTCATGTTTTCAGATGGGTGCGGATTTTCCATTAACACCTTTTATTAGCTCTGCTGAGCTCAACATTTAAGTCTGTGCATGACCATTGAATCTTACCGTGGCATAGAGGTGACATTCACTCCTCTTTTTTCTATCTCGTGGCCTCGACTTAGTTTCTCGAGGACACGACTTACAAACTCGTGGCCACGAGTTAGCTTTGTTTGTGGCCTCGAGATAGAAAAAAGAGGAGTGCAAAACTAAAAAAAAAGAGGAGTGCAATTAAAAAAGAGCAGTGCAGTAAATGAAGGCAGGGTGCATTAAACAAAAGAGGAGAGAATTTTAGCTATCTTGAGATCCCGACTTAGCTAACTCGTGGAGTGAATGTCACCTCTATGCCATTGTAGAATCTTGGATAAGTTTCTATTCAATTTTAAACGGACATTCTAAGCATGTATATAACCATTAAATTTCAGCAGAGCAAAAAATAAGGCCCTATCTGAAAACATTCAGTTATTGCCCCTACATGAAAATGGGGTCAGAGTATAATATTGTTATCATACAAGAGCCCCTTGCACTGGCTTATTTTACTTCACTCTGAATTTTGATATGCCACCACATTTAAAGGTGCATATCAACAGTGTTTCTCACCAAATATAGATTATTAATAATACTATTCAAAGTCCCTCTTTTCTGGTAAATANATTTTGTAGCTCCAGCGCGTCACTGGGCTCACTATTGTCTACGTGTTCGGGACTCGTTTCATTGTTCTTGTCAACTGAATCATTCATATCCAGAACGGAACTGTTATCTGGAGATTCTGTCGATTTGTCTTGAGCACTTTTTTTCGTGATATCATAATTTGAATGTACATAAGAATCCATTTTTTCCAGCATGACCGCACAGTGTCTACTATGGGGTCTTTTACAACTCCAACTCTCTTGCGCTGTAAGTATTTTAATTTAAGTTTAATGTCTCTTCCAGAAGTCAATATATTATTTAACAATTCGACAATCGTCTTGTATTACACCAGGAAATGTGACTTCCTCAACACTGTCTTCATCTGGGGACCACTATATGCACATGTGAATTTTTTGTCATTATTATTTCTTGTACTCGCTTGTTTTTGTTAATATTTGAAATAAGCGTTCATCAAACAAAGTCCCAATTTAGATAAATATCTAATACGATCAATACCGCATTGTATTAGCGACAATAATTGGTTGAATGTTTAGCCGCACACATATTGATACACGCTCGTCGGCGCACTTCAACGACTGTTTAAAAGTAATGCAAAAGTAAATAGACACAATCCAATTTTCTTCTATGTATACATTATAAGTATGATTGCTGTGAGGTCGCCCTCGCGACAGCTTGAACATGGTCGCCGTTCCTTTTTTTAGAACGTGTCACATTTTATGAATAAGGAAAGGCGAGTCGTATGAACGCGCGGTGAATGTTGCATTCTAAAGCTTAAGAAACCAGTATTTTGACAAGAAAAGAATACGAAGCATGAAACAGAGCTGACGTATTGGTTGCATGTCGGCTGGTTACGTAATGAAATGTGCAACTGGTTGGATGCTAGCACTGGTTGAGTAATGAAAACTGAAAGTTGTTGCCTGTGTAACTGTAGTCCGATGGTAGATAATACGAGCTGCAAATGGTTGAATTGCAATAGTTATCGTTTGTTCGGCTCGTTATGTTTTGTTATCTGTCAATTGAGTGGCTCTTTCTTAAAAACGTATACCGGTATATACTAAAAGCCGTATCCACAATAACGTAAACAAGTAAAGATATTAGTTCATCTTGAATATATCGCTTTCAATGCTTAGCCAGCTATATGTATAGCGTTCGCTGGGCATTTGAGAGAAAATAAAACCCAAGTAGCAAAAACAGCGCCAACTTAATTAAACTTATTAACAAATCGGTATCTCGATTTACAAGATCATTGTAGTGGAACAATATTTTGCTGGGTATACTAATTTAAACTACTAATACGATTTAATTGGCCTTGAAAATTACGTGAATCAGTTTTAAAAATATGGAAATGTCGTCGACAAACATCAGCACTGTTGT
>VMBQ01013140.1:0-18217 GCA_007657795.1 Dreissena rostriformis
CTAATTCTACGTGGAGGTAATCACGTCGCCCGGACACAAACAACAAACAACATGGTGGTATGAAAAATATTTTATATCAGTTTTCCTTTTTGGAAAAAAGGATGAAAAGCAAATTCGTTAAATTAAAAAAGTTTAAATATTGTGTGAGCTCGTAAACCGTGCCAATGACTTAGATGTTATGGCTGTCCCATAAGCAAAATTGTGCTGACCCTTTCCGCGAAGGCTGAAACACTTATATATCGCACTCCCTACAATGACCATCGATCGCTGAATCATTAAAAATATCATAGTAGTACTATAGAAAAACAAGACCTGTTAAATTGTTGTACTTTTTTATTTATAATTTAGTATTACTAATCATACATTGTATTCCTAATTAAATAGTGTTAAGCATTTTTGTTATACGTTTCTATAAAAGCAACGCGTATGTGCATTATTCGCGCAAACGCCATGGACATCGGACTTTACAATATCACTACTGTTGTAACTTACACAGGTTATCATGTGGAAAGGCTAAATTATGTATTCTTGACTTAAAGGTCGTCGGCCTTTTTACTTGCTGGGACTTAATAAGATAGTGAATATACGCCGTGTAAATTCCACTGTCGTTCATCTAACGAGCCTCCCCACCCACATAGCTTTAAAGCAGTTGTTTGTACTTCAGTTCTAGGTATCAGTTTAACCAAAATGAAGCTAAGCAGGATAAACAAACAAACCGCGATAAAATTCCACCTTGATGTATAAGTACCCTGTTGCGTGTCGTTGAAGGTATTGGCACTGCCACAAGTACTGAATGAAAGTGGATCGGACACACCACGGGTATCAACATGATTACTGCTCTTCTCGCACGCATCACGCAGTGGTACTGTCGTAAATGGGATGGAGGATGGTTTTAGAAAAATCGGTAAATCGCCAATTGTACATGACATTCTCCGGATTAAATGACAATATCATTACGTTTTGATTTTTTTTTTCATTTATTTAATGATAACGGAAGAATTTGAAGCATTAAAACATTAAAACTTAAACGCTTCTGTTGATATCATATTTTAGATCATTCATCGATTCGTCCATATACGATACAGATAAATGGTATAATCCAGCGCACAGATGAACATTAATCCCCAACTTCAAAATTTTGAAAAGTAACGGGTCCGTTTTAAACACTTTTGCTCTATTATAGTTAAACTTAATATGTTACCTTCGATTCAAAAAAGACATCAGTGTAACACTTAATCTTTTTATTGCATCACTAAACTGATATATATAAATGGTTATTCAACGGAAAAAAAATGTTCAACCACCGTGGAGCACTCGTGGAACATGAAATTAATTAAAGATTTAAGTCGTATGTGCATATGAAATGTATTGCTTAACAAACGATGTTTGTATTCTTTATTGTTAATTTTTGTAATATAATGAAACAAGAAAATGTCGTAGTTTTAAATGTGAACGGAACCCATGACATGTGCACGCATACGTATTTGTATAAAGAGTTCTGTTGCAACAATATAAGAAACGCGTAAATGTTGAAAATTACGTTTGTCAAGGAAATAAGACACAAATGACTTAAAATAATGAATAGTTACAATAATATTTAAATAAACCATTATAACATGTGTTACTGGTGGCATGGATTGATATTTACTATTTAATAGAGATATCAGATCATGAAAACTATTTAAATATATAAACTAGTGTGAAAATTAAATGCAATTTACGTATTATTCTGTCCGACAAACACCTTCAGCATTTTGTTTCAAAAATAAATAAAAAAAGACTGCAGTTTTTTGCTGGAAATACCTGCTGCATTTTATAATCTCTAAATTTTTTAACATTTCAGATTTATGTTAGTACGTGACGTTTAAATTTAATAAGCTTTCATATTCGGTCTAACGATTATTTATATGGATATTACACGGGTATATCGGTACGCATTATCATGTGATTATTGAACGAGTTAACAGTTACGGGAAATAAAATTAAATATAAATTTAAAGATAACTATTTAATGGCGCCTTTGAAGCCATATACCAAGTTTCATGATTTAATGTTAAATGCTCATGAACATTAAAATCACGAGTTTGAACAAATCTGTACGCTGCTGGTTTCGGTATCGCAATATTGCGTTCACATACAACATGTCAGCACTTATCCAATGTCAAATACTGTATATTGCCTATGTCATTTATAAGTTTGGCCAAATTCTATAAAGACTCTTTTTTAAGGCGCCATATTTACCAACCATATTTCTAGTCCTTCTAATTATTAAATTCAGATTGTACTCACTTTGTATCAATACACAATACAACAGACACCTGTAGAAAACATGCTTTTGGAACTTGTGTTTCTACAGAATTCCCTTAAAGCAAATATTTTTTAACACTGCAACAATTTTACTTTTAATTAAATCACCACCGAACAATTTCCATACATTTATGTTAAATGTTATTAGATATCATAAATAAACTTGCGCGACTCTGTTTGTGCACCATGCCTTTATAATTTTAAATGAGCCGCACTATGGGAAAACGGAGCTTAATAAATGTGCGTTAAGAGTCGTCACAGATTAGCCATCGCAGTCTAAACAGTCAAATCAGGGACAAAACTTTCTGTTAAGAGAGGATTTTCTCTAAGAATAGACTTCCTTTAAACGAAAAATACTATAAAAGAGGTAAGTATCGTCACAGCCTGAACCTTTGCAGTCCGCAACCAACAATTTTACGCATATGCATTAAGCCCCGTTTTCCCAGTCGCGGCCCAACTATCTGTGTTGAAAAGGGTATATTTTCTACGCCGTTGCCGATGGTACCCCACTTACCAAAAAAACTACAAACAACAAAAATAACGACAATGACCCCAAACCAACAATTTTAAAGCCCCTATAACACTCAAAATAAACAGAAAATAAACGGAAATTTCGTAAAAAAAGTGAACACCTAGACAATTAGTGTTCCTTATAGCAATAGCCAAAACGTCAACGCTAGATGTGTTCTGGCTACATAGATTTAACAAGATATAATAATTAAATTATTTTTTTTTATTTGTGTTTGGCACAATATATTCCGTTTCAATGTTCCGCAACGATATCTATTCATACGACACGCGAACACTAAAATGGGACATGAACATGTTGAATATATTGTACAACAAACAAACACAAAAGAGCATTTTGTATCGTGTTGAATCTATGTTACCAGACTACATCTAGTCTTGAAATTTTGGCTATTGCTATAAGAAGCACTGATAGTTTATGTGTTAACTTTTTTTACGAAATATTTAACGAAATTTTCGTTGATTTTGAGCGTTATAGAGGCTTTAAATTAAAAATGTCTAAATATTGACGGTAGTGTAAACTTAACCGGAAAAAGAAAATTTCGTAAATAACTTGTTAAATAGAGAAAGTTACGTTTGAAATGCAACAGTGCAATTAAGTTGGTTAACTTGGAAATGCTCCATTTGTCCAGCATTTATATTTAAAACCAATTGAATGCGAATGCTCGTTTCCACTATTATGTATTAATTTGTGTTCATCAAATAGAAATTCGAAACTATTTAATGATCTCGCGCTCAATTGATTTCGCTTGTCTTTTGGAAGATCGTGTAAAAACCTCTGATTTTATTTGTAGCAAACATTAAACAATCAGGATCTTTGATATTCTGTCGATGTAACAAACGATCAATTTGTTCATTTGATGTATTGAACGCATTTTAAATGTGTTTTGCAAAATTGTGAATGGGAGGTTAAAATAAAAATTACTTTACAAATTGTATTATTGACAGAAATAAGCCGCCATAAGGATAGGTGTTTAATAAATCAGAAATTCTTTGATCAGAACAGAACAGAACAGAACATAATTTTATTTACACATAAACTTTACAGTTTCTAGTGTTAAACAAAATGATTATACAAAAAACATGAATACATGAATATAGTAAGTCGTTTTTGCAGAAATTTTCTAATCCAGTAATGGATGAACTTAACAGGTATTTAAACAAAACTCATTTTATCTCACATGTACACAGCGTCTCAAGCTATATATGGAACCTTTTTTATATGTCGTTGTAATCGATAGAATAAAACAATAATTTTTAAGAAAACAAAATAATACAATTTAAATACGAATCAATTAGCATTTTTGTAACACACACACGATCTAATTATATTTATGCTTGTAGTGTATGCAGCAACTATATAGGCATATACTAGCTACAGACATGGTTTGATACAGCAATTCACATAATGTCACAATGTATTTAGTTTAAAGTTATACATATACAAGTTACACATATAACACAATTATATAATGGGTATAAGTTATACATATTCAAGTTATACATATAACACAATTATACAATGATATGAGTATCAAGTTGGCGAATGTTTAGTGCTTCTGTAATGAACTTTCCTAACTTGAGCATTTCCCTTTTATTTTGTGTAGTTAACAACTGCGTTAGTTTAAACATGTTCGGTCTAACTCTATAGTACGCTTTTATGTATTTTTCTCTTATTTGATCCTTTAGTTATATATCTTTCCTTCCAAATAGTCAAGAAAGTAGTCAGAAAGCCCCTCACTCTCCCCTCCAAAATAAATAAATATAATACGGTTTAAACTGTATGTTAAAATAATCATATATTAGATATAGTATTTTATTTCCCCCGAAATAAATAATGCAGACTTGTTAACAATCTTCATCCTAATTTAAACCATCGACTCCACAATTCGATTTCTCAATCACCACCATTGCGTTGCAAAACCTATCCTGTGTGTATACTGGCATGCGACTGTCGCGAGACATCGCGTGGATGAAAGGTACGTATACAGACCTCGACTCGAGTAATTTATCATAAGTGTGCGACGGCACATCTTTGTTCGGAACGATTTTATAAGAGAGCGAGTGATTGCGAACGATAGATTTTGTGGATAAGGTGATCCAGTTTGATCAAACGCTTTTATTTGTGGAGTTTAATATTTGTGCAAATAATTGAATATTGTGGTTTTCGTAAAGGGAATACTAGTCTATTTAGAACTGAGAAAGTTAAATTGGTAATTAACTATATTATTCACTTGTATTTTTAGATTAATGTTATATCGTTATTATTAGTATTAGTATAAGCATTATTATTAGTATTAGTATTATTATTATGATTATTATAATTATTCTGGTTATGATTATGCTAATTATGATTTTTATTATTGTTATTGTTATTATTATTATTATTATTATTATTATTATTATAATAATAATTATTATTATTATTATTATTATTATTATTATTATTATTATTATTATTATTATTATTATTATTATTATTATTATTTTATTATTATTATTATTATAAGTGTTATATAATTATAATTATTCTATAGAAATATAATTTTGGTATGATTGCATTGGAACATCAAACCGCTTGTTAATACCGCAATAACCAACACTTGGCTAATGCATGGAAACAAGATCTATATTGTTTTATATTTTGTACAAGGTAGCCTTGTCCACAGTGATAGTTTTGATAATGTATGGAAGATACACATATGTTCCTTTTTTTTAACTGTTAGTTAAAAGCGTTTATTTTCTAGGAACATCCATCTGAATATCGATGGCTCCGACCTCAGTTGCAGACTCAACAAAGGATGTGGACAGACGAAAGTCATCTCAGAGAAAGGTAGATCTGCATAAAATTTAAACAAAATCCTTTTCTTCCGACTTACTGACTGACCGGCCGACCGCCCTATTCTCTTCCGACTAACTGACTGACCGGCTGACCAACCTCTTCTCTTCCGACTAACTGAC
The DNA here is from genome assembly GCA_007657795.1 of Dreissena rostriformis. NCBI lineage: Eukaryota > Metazoa > Mollusca > Bivalvia > Myida > Dreissenidae > Dreissena > Dreissena rostriformis. Next base: position 5,797 of record VMBQ01013140.1, read on the forward strand.
TGACCGGCCGACCGACCTCTTCTCTTCCGACTAACTGACTGACCGGCCGACCGCCCTCTTCTTTTCAAACTTACTAACTGACTGACCGGCCGATCGACCTCTTCTCTTCCGACTATCTGACTGACCGGCCGACCACCCGCTTCTCTTCCGACTAACTGACTGACTGGCCGACCGCCCGCTTCTCTTCAGACTAACTGAGTGACCGGCCGACCGACCTCTTCTCTTCCGACTAACTGACTGACTGGCCGACCGACCGCTTCTCTTCCGACTAACTGACTGACCGTCCAACCGACCTCTTCTCTTCCGACCGAACGACTAAGGTATCCGATCCGACACATCCCGGCTAAGACCGACTGACAGACTGACTGAATAAACTGTACAATTGTGTTGATTTCGTCATTTAAATATTGCCTACTATAAAACTTCGGTGTAGTGTATATCTTTGAATAAATATGTTATGTGCTCGCGAAAATATTTAGCACGTATTTTCAAAATATGCAAATATAAATATTTTTTTTTAATTGAACTTTTTGTATTTTCATGTTTTTGATATTGTGTCTGTTGTTCTGTTGTTCTCTTGAGCAGTATCAACACTACACACAAGTATATGTATCGTTAAATAGTATTTCTAATCATTCTGCTGGTATTTCTGTTGCTGCCTTTTTAGTTAATACTACCATTACTACTATGTCAGTACCTTTAGGACATTGTGTATTTATTACCAAATGAAAACAACTTTTAATTCATTGTTATCCCCCCCCCAAAAAAAAAATACTCGATTAGAAATATTATTTATTGGAAGTAAATTCATGCACACACATATGGTCAGCATTTGATATTTTTATATATGAGATATATGTGCAGTGTGTCAGTTTCAAATAAGGTGAAGTACGGGCGTATGACAGTGCATACAATAAGTCATTCATTTACTCGGTCAGTTTATGTGTCAATGTGTACTGAACGAACGTAAGCCATTTAAAAAATGAATGGGTTATCTCAAATCTTTCCCACACCACGGAGTAACATTTATTACATAGAGGTAATACTCGTAATTGTATTCCGTTTGAATGGCTTCATTACATTAAACAAACAAATCTATCATCAAATAATTATTCGTCATATGTACACTTAAATAAAACCAATAAACACATGAACTTTAAAAAATTGATGCTGGACAATTTTTTTTAAACCATATTGTTCATATACAATTTGCATTGACATGAATTTGATAACGTATATATTCTAGAAATTTTACATTGAGCTTTCACTTGTAACTGTATCAAATTAAAACATATCAACAACAATGACGTTAATTCGTATTTAAGAGGGAAATAAAATTATAAAGTAGATATTCTATTGAATTGATATAATGAGTTAATGCAATTAGATGTATTAATTGTATATGCTTTGTTCGTAAATCGATATATTGCTTCTAAAAATATTAGTAAATATTGCTTGTATTTTTATACAATAATACAGACATTTACGATTAGTAATAAACATATTTATAATTGAATGATATTGACTTCATTGAACGTGTATCACTTTTTAAATATTAAGGTAAAGAAAAAACTTTATCATGCCGTAGTGGGTTGGACGATCTTTATCACACAAATGCTTGATTTCAGACTAACAAGCCGCTGATCGAAAAGCGTCGCCGGGCTCGGATAAATGACTGCTTGACTCAGTTGAAGACCATCGTGCGAGGCTCCAGCGACCAACAAGTATGTTGCTGTTTTATTTTGTTTGTTTAATTCCTTACCCCTTAATCACTAAGATATGCATTTGACAGATGTTTAGTCCCGTAGAAAATTAAATCGAATTAAAGACTCTACTCAAACGATTCAATTTTTAAAGACTTCATTTCAAACCCTTAGATACTGATTAGCAGCATACAACATGGAACCTAAACAGAACCTGTTCTGGTTTTATGCTGTTACATATAGCCATTTCTCCTTTGCTTCTACGTGGGGAAGGGTTAAGACATTTCTTAATCGTGTGTATGTGAGTCTTAACTGTTGCATATTAATGTTTTATAGGACCAAAACATTAGTACATCGACTCTTAATCTATGTATTGGGGTTTTGAAATACAAATATATGAACAGTCTGCAATATAATTCTTATGTATTTAACGTTGTGACTTATTCTTAAATACTTAACATATAACATATGAACACTTCTAGAAAAAACAAAGATAGCTAAGTCGGTCACTTTGTAAGACTTTGTTTCATCGTATAAAAGGTATTTCCTGAGAGTTTTCAGTTTTATAAGTGTTTTGCAATGACAGAAATCTTCCGATTCATTGTGAATTAATATGTCTTTACATGTAAAGTGAATTAAGCGCATGTGATCGAATGTACAAAAACAGGTGTGTTCCAAATGATCGATGAAAGACGTCAACAACGCTTAATTGTTGTACATATTTCGATTGATGATTACTCATAAAGGAATCGATTTGTTCTTAAATTGTCTTTAAGTTTGTCAAAAGTGGTATTTCGCTTGTTTGAAAATAATGTAGACATTTTAAAACAACAACACCAAAATTACATGTAATTGACACAGGAAAGGCCAGACACACAGGGGCTCTTTCGATCAAGAACCATCGCAAATTTTTATTTTGAAAACTGCAGTATCTTCTTTCTTACATTTAAAATGGATATAAACTTAATTTTATGCATAGTTTATGTTTAAACATCGTCTTTTTAATTTCTTCATGTTGTTCAACAAAATGAATTTGTCTAAGACAAAAGTCCATTTGATGAACATGCGCAGGGTATTAACTATTAAAGCAGGTATTAACTTGCGCAGGGTATTAACTATTAAAGCAGGTCTTAACGTGCGCAGGGTATTAACTATTAAAGTAGGTATTAACTTGCGCAGGGTATTAACTATTAAAGTAGGTATTATTTGCCTCATTTCTCAGTTCAATCCGCTTGAAATATTTCTAATGATTAATAAATAAGCCTACGTATGGGCATTAAATGTACATTTACTTCAAAACTAACCCTTTGCATGCTGGAAAATGTGTCGTCTGCTAAAATGTCGTCTGCTGAATTTCCAAAAATTAGCATTTTCTTCGATTTTTTTCCGAAGAATACTATCAGAATAGCAAACAGTTTGGATCCTGATGAGACGCTACGTTCTGTGGCGTCTCATCTGGATCCAAACTGTTCGCAAAGGCCTTTAAAATTCGGTTCCAGCGCTAAAAGGGTTAACTCCTAAAAATGGCATTGTAAATTACAATCGGGTACAATAGAATGTTTAATAAGACTGCAAACGCAAGGCAAAAAAAGCAAACGCGCATACGTGTATCAGTCACTACTCAGTTCTCGCTTTCCGTTTGAAGCAGCAATTCGTTTTTTTTTCTCATTATATTGAAATGAAAACGAGCGTTAATGAAGATTTATTTTCCTTTTCTCAAGTTTGCGATTGATCAAATTTCAATAATTAAATCGCAGCACAGCGAGTGATTGATTTAACATCTCCATGTTTAAGCATTTAATTTCTTACGCCTGCAAGATAAGTCAAGACAGAAAAATGTAAATTTAAGTTTGGCGATCGATTAAATGAAGAGGGTAATAAAATCACATTACACCTGGGCACATTAACTGAACAACGAATATTGTTTTATAAACTAGCGCTTCACAATGAAAGAATGTAAGATACGAAAAAAATAATGTCTCGCGCGCACGCTTGTTCAGGCACGCGCTGATGTAGTCTCGTTTATCTGACGAGTGTGCCGTTATATCTTAAGTACTTCATAGTATCACAAAAGCGTTTGCGACAGATCGAAGGTCCAGTGGTTGTTAAAGATAAATTTCAAATCAGATGTAAATTTTGGGTTTGAACGTGTCCTAACAAGACGGTATTCAGAAAGAGCACGTGTGTGGCAAACTTTAGTAGACTAAATATATTGATAGGAAAGGCGTAACAGCGCATGTTTAGCACCATTGATATATCAATTATATAAAGATCATTATAAACGCACGAATACATTGGGAGTGAGTAGTGAGCTTAAATAAAATTAAAACATAAAATACGATTGATTAGCAATTTAGTGTGGTACCCCATTTTATCGTGTATGAATAACATTCTTAATCTATTTAAAAATATAGTTCAATTTATATTTATGTAATTTAAACTCAGCAATAACTATGCGTATCGATTAAACAAGAATTACTTGATTGTTTATGTCACGGTCTAAACATGGTCACGTTAGGGGAGAGGTTGTGTGACGGCCCGGTTGGCTTTAATAGCGAGGTTTCGCGGGTTCGAGTCCCGGACTGGTCGCACTATTCAATTTAACATTTAGATAGACATTGTGTAGGTCGTTAATGTGGCGAGTGTTGTATAGTTCGAAAATATATTAATTTACATTAGCACATTATTTGTATATGATTGAAGTTGAAATACGAACTATTTTCTCCGATGCACTGTACGGAATCGGGACTACTTTGTGTGTTGTCAGTAAAACTAAGATAACAGTGTCCTCAATAAAAAGAAAATCCTTTGCCTGTAGACAAAATAGCTGAAGTCCTGTTAGAATGCGCAATTGTTCGATAAAAAACTTGATGTGTCCCCATTATTCGTCTGCATAATTGAAATTTTTCGCCTTAAAGTAAAGACATAGAGCAAGGATATAGTGCTTAGCATATAAAGTTGATACGATTTTTAGTATCCACATTTCCTTTGAGATCTGCCACCCAGAAATAAAAAAAATACAACAAATAAATACAGTAACAGTACAATTGAGGCAACCAAAACTTTCTTAACTAACATCACATTTCTACAAATGAATCTAAAACAAAGGTTTACCTCGTATAGCCTTATATTGGTTGTATGTTTCAGACCGGTCGAACCTCCAAGTTGGAGAAGGCAGACATTCTTGAGATGACGGTGAAGTTTGTGAAATCACGATTGAACAACACAACGGGTAAAACACATCGTGGGGAAAATGTGCAAACTTAAAACTATAACTAGTATACAGTCTACACTGAACAGTTGACTGAGTCAGACGTGTAAGACAAAAAGTTGTACAGTTAGTTTGCTGATAGACGATTTTGTAAAAAGGAACACTTTCATACGAGTTTGTCTAGGCATATGTTTTAAATTCTTCCAATTTTCGAGCAAGATGAAAGCACTAGCATTATTTCATGGGCATTTGAAAATAAAGACAACTTGGCGATAAATGTAAATAAATAAATTTATGGAAAGTTTGATAGAAAGTCACTAATCATAATTTAAAATAGTATATTTACGATAATTTTGAAATTCTAATTTGTAAGTAATAAAACTCATACAATATATTTGCAATGTTTCATTTTGGTCACACTATCAACGTAATAGTTATGTATACACATGAGTGTTTTGTGAGGAGTTCTGGGCGAAGTGTAGGGTTAGGCTCGCCATCGACTTCCCAATGCATTATTGATATTTCTACCTGCGGAAAGGTTTGAACAAAAACTAAAAGAATACATTATATTTTAGGCTCCATGGAACACATACCTCTGAAAGGTGACACGTCTATCAAATGTGATGCCACCTATGTCGCCGGCTACTCCGAATGCCTCAACGAGATCTCTCGGTTTCTAGAACAATCTCTTACAAGCAATACTACCTTAAAAGAAAAGCTCAAACGACATATGTGTGATAAATTAAATTCGAATAGTGTTACCAATCATTCCGGTGCGCATACTTTGAGCAATAACGCAAATTGTCCCGCAACCCAAGTACATTCCGTGTCATCTCACAGCGATGGCGTGATTGGTTTAAGGACACATGTTACAAACCCAGCAAATGAGAAAAACCCAGTGGAGCTGATTAGGCCAAACGGCCTTCCGACTGACACTAAAACCACCGTTCAACAGGTAACTGCCAAAGGACAATATATGCAGTATAGTCAGCCGATTGGATGGTTGTATGGAGAACAGGTCGTTTTAATGATACCATTTCCCCCCTCGTTAGAGCATACAAAACAACCTCAAACCTTCAGACAAATCCTTCCCCTTACTTACATTGCGTGTGTTCCAGCAAATGTCCATAGCGTTCCAGCAAATGCCCATAACATTCCAACAGAAAACGCCTTATATCCAAAGAGCGTTTGCTCAGAACGCGCCCATAATGTTTTAGTGTTTTCAACACCAAATGCACAACCTAAAGGAATGAATAGCTTAGAATTGACCCAATATGCGATAGAGTGTTCAAAACCAAATATACTATCTGACTACAATAATACCACACAACTCCCACAAGGATTGCATTGTTCTCTACAGGTTCCATCTTGTTTGACCATGCAACCTCCAACAGCGCATGCGCATACTGCGGAAACGATACATTACTGGCGACCATGGTGATCCTAAAGTTTATGAGTGTACAATCTGTGATATGTTTTGACTTATATACATTTTGATGTGGGCTGTTTTCTTATTTATAAAGCTGATCACACTCACAGACGTTTATTTTATATGAATGCACTGTGGTTATACCACACATTTGTAACATTCATTAATTACATGTAGCTTATGGCGATGGTACATTGTTTACGTTAAACGATTTGTATTAACTTTAAACCATTCATTCGATTATTTGGTTCAAAACTATCACATGTAAATCGTTTTTTTTTTCTATTAAGTGAACAATACACATTGACAATGAAATGAAATATTTATCTTTTGAAACGATTTTTTTTAATTGTGACTTTTATTTGCTGCTCACCAATCCTGATTGTTTACAAATGATTATATTTTAAAGAGACATATTTAGCAAAAATGAAGGTCGTTTTAAATTACGATAAAAAATTAGTTCCACAAAATAAACATTGCTTACAGTATATGTATTGCAATATTATCAAGTACACGTATCAAGTAAAATTGAATACAATAACTAAGATATTGATTGATAAAAAATTATATGAAAAAGCGGACTTTATTTCGATCCTAGCATTTCCAAACAATATATTCTGCTTTTGCCAAATTTTTAGTTCACATTTGCTTAACTAATGTTTCGATATATTAATGTGCAATATAATGGTCGATTCGAAATGTTGCACCGGCCACAATTTAATCGAAACATTCTGTATCGCACACGTGTTCATATTATAGAAAACGCATTTTAAAAGCAGTGTGAATAATATTCTTATATTAACAAATTCGAATACTTAAACGAATATGTGTTTATCAATGAGTATTATTTTGGCAAATTTTAATATCCGACCTCTTTGTAACACTATAAGACTTCGCGGCGTCAACATGACAACGCTGCATATCATATAATGATGTTCCCCTGGCACGAAGGAGATACATCTTCTGGAGGCGTTCTCAAGAGTTCCCCCTAAGACACCAAGTACTGGTTCTGTGAAAGAAACTGACTCGTGAGTGTATTACTAAGCATGTGGCTATCGAGCTAAAACTAATTTTGTTTTAACGAAACTATGAACATTTTAGTGCGAGCGACATTTGTCCGACTGACATACTTACCTAAACAAATGCGATATGCAGCGTTTTCATGTTGAAACACATCTATCCATTTACCTAGAATAACTCTTTACTGATTTATGATACTAGGTTCACCCGTATAACTTGCTAATTGAATGTAATTAATGGCAATGCTGATACGTTTATAGGAAATTAAAAATGCATATTCCTACTTTCCTACCTTCCGTAACGCAGTTTAATTCGGTATTTGACTTTTGTTTCTTTACAAATCAGTGTTGTTGGATCTCAACGTTTGATAACTACGGTAGTTTTGTAAGTGAAAGGGTCATAAAGCAAACGATTTGAACGATGTGTCGTTGACCCAATGAACGATGATACAACACAGCTTTTTACGCAAACAAGTTTATTTCTGTCATATAAAGAAGAACTCCTTTGATACATTAACTATTCAGGTTGTATGATAAGAGAAACTGGTATTAATCAATGCATTTATAGTGTATTAACCGTTTTTAAAATAGCTTTTTTGTCGTGTTTTCCTAAAAACAAAATTCGTACCTCTTTCATTGTAACCGTAATATGCTTAATCAGAGGAAAACACGTTTAGTCCAATCGAAATTCAGCATTTAACTTTCAGACTTGACATTTGAATCCATGCACTTGGATTGTATGTGTGACAAATATGTATGCAAAATAAAGCGGCGCGGGAGATCCATGAAGAAACAATGTACACAACATAATGGCCATACGTATAATACCTATCGGCCGCGCTCTGTGAAAACGGCTTTATGCATGAGCGAAAAGATACTTTCCGCTTTTAATAAGGAAGTATCTTTTAAACAAAAATCCAGTCTAGGCGAAAAATGTCGTGTCTGATTAGCCTGTTCTGACTACACAGTCTAATGTGGGAAGACACTTTACGAACATGCATTAAGCCCCGTTTTCCCAGAGTGCGGCTCATATCGTGCCCAGACCTCGCCAGTTTTTCAATTTATGTCACATTTTGATGAAACAAACGATTACTGTATCTACTCTCTTATGCTTACTAAACGAATTAATATTGTCTATATGCTAAACCTTTTGTTTTTAACTTTCTCTGTATATATTTACACACCTTTATGTATTTTATATGCATCCGTTAACGAATGTTCGTGCACATCTTCAGTAAATGGAGGTTATAAAGATGATATATGTATATGAGGGTCCTCTTAGGGTAGATTTATTGCATAATTGCATTCGAAAAAGGTATTTGAATTCACCTTTTTAAAGTAATGTGCAATAAAATAGAATATCACAGAAGAAAATAGTTTCTTAACTAAAATAAGTTAGAAATGTGTATATATAAATATTTTTTTCATATTTTGCACATACGCATTTAGAACCTTAAATCATTCTAATTTCACAGTTAACCTGATCTATTGATGACAAATTTACATCAATTTCATTGGTGTTGTTTTTACCCATCATNTGGCCCTTTCCGCGAAGGATGGCACAACAATATATCGCAATCCCTACAATGGCCATTAAACGCGGAACCATTGAATAGATGAATAATACTTGAAAAGTAGTACTATAGACAAACAAAACCTGTTAAGTGTGTATACATTTTTATGTATTATTTTCATACATTGTATTCCTTATTGAATGGTGTATCAAATAATATTTGGCATTTATGTTTGACGTTTCTATGAAAGCAACATGTATGGGCATTATTCACGAAAATGCCATGAAAATCGGAGTTTACAATATATCTACTGTTGTAACTTGCACAGGTTGTGATGTAAAAAGGCTATTTTACATAACACTGTACGGATCAAATGACAATATCATAATATGTTAATTTTGTCTTCCGTTATAAGGATCACGGAAGAATTTGATTCATTAAAACATAAAAACGGTATTGCTTATGTTGATATAATATTTAGATGTTGCACCGATTCGTTCATATACGATAGAAAACATTGTTTTATCCAATGTCTAGAAGAACTTTAATCAACAAAAAACAGCGAGTTTTGATAAGTAACGGATCTGTTTAAAAAAAGCTACTGCTGCATCATAGTTACCACCGATTGAAAAATGACATCAGTATAATAATTACTTTTTGTTGCAACACTATACCGAAATGTTTATGGTTATTAAACGGAAAAATGTGCAAACACCGGCGAGCGCTCATGGAACTTGAACTAAATGAAAGATTTGAATAATATGTGCATTTGCAATGAATTGTTAAAACAAACGATGTTTATGTTGTTTACTGTTCTTTTCTAAATATAATGAAAAAGGCAACTGTCGTCATTTTTGCGACATAAATATTTACCACAGGTTCATAAGATTTAACATGTGTAACGATTTGTCACATAACGATTCGCTGCAGCTTCTCAATGATTCGCCACATGTTCTTAACTATTCGCCGCCACACACACATCAGAAATATGTGTTGAATTTGTTCGTAAGGAACATTTGATAATAATTTATTTGAAAATTATATGCAATTAAAGTAATATTTTATACGACAAACATCATTAGAATTTTTTATCCAAATAATAATTGCAATTAATTGGCTGAAAATACTTGCTGCAATAAGTTATCTCTAAATCTCTGAACATTTCAGATTTATCTTACTTGACTATTAAATTTAATAATCTTTCATATTAAGGCGAACGATTATGTTTATGGATATTGCACGGTTATATCGGTACGCATTATGTGATTAGTGGAGGGTTTAACAGTTACGGGGAATAAAATTAAATATAAATTAAAGGATAACTATTTAACCGGCGCCTTTGCAGCCGTATATCTAGTGTATCTCAAGATGTAAAGTTAAATGCTGAGGAACATTAAAATCACGAGGTTGAACAAATCGGCACGCTACTGAATTCGATATCGCAATAATGCGTTCATATAAAGCATCTCAGCAACTATAAAATGTCACATATATTACCTAAACTATTTATCAGTAAGGGCAAAATACTATAAAGACTCTTTTATAAAGCGCTATGATTACCAATCATATTTCTAGCCTTTTTTATGATTTCAGATAGTGCTCACATGGGATCAATTTCAAAATGAGAATGGTTTGTTATCATCAAAAAGTAAAGCAGAAAAACCAAACAATGCAAACATTCTACCTTTTATTAAACCTCAACTCAAATAAAACCACCGATACATTTCCATCCGTTAATGTTAAATTATTAGATATATGCTTTAAACGGTCGCGGATCTGTTTGTGGGCTATGCCTTTATTATTTGAAATGAGCCTCGCTCTGGGAAAATGAGGGTAAATGCATGTGCGAAAAGTGTCGTCCCATGATAGCCTGTGCAGTTCGCACATTCAAATACAATTTCGAAACTATTTTACGATCTCGCGCTTAATTGATTTCGCTTGTATTGTTTAAGATCGAGTGAAAGTTTTTTTAATCGAATTTGTAAAACACATTTGCAATGATTCAAACCATAAAATGAACAAATTGATCGTTTGTTAGATCGACAGTAAATCGAAGGTCCTGGTTGATTAAATGTTTGCTTCAAAAAGTAGCTACGTTCAATGTTAAAAAAGGAAGAAATACGATTTTATTATCTTCAGCTGACTTCAAGTTGACGTGCGCGTAAGAATTGCTGATCACGCTGAATTGTGTTTTGATGATTTCTGGATGTGTAACAAATGGGATTTTTACGTCAGATTGTAATAACTATAGATAATAAGTACGATTTTAAGATTTAAATCTATTTTCCGAAATAAAAGAATATCAAAATACTTAGTTTAATGTAAACAACATATCACATTGAAATACGCAAACATTAAAGAATTAATGTTAACCTCTAGACGAATTAAAAATAAATTTACAACAATTTATTTCAATTTTGAAATCTGCACGTAGTAGTTTAAGCATGACTTCCATAATGTACAACCGTTTTTATTCAATGTGGTATTCTGCACGTAGTAGTTAAAGCATGACTTCCATAATGTACAACCGTTTGATTCAATGCGGCAATCTGCACATAGTAGTTTAAGCATGACGTCCATATTGTACAACCGTTTGATTCAATGTGGCAATCTGCACGTAGTAGTTTAAGTATGGCTTCCATTATGTACAACTGTTTAATTAAATGTGGCAATCTGCACGTAGTAGTTTAAGTATGGCTTCCATTATGTATAACTGTTTAATAAAATGTGGCAATCTGCACGTAGTAGTTTAAGTATGGCTTCCATTAAGTACAACTGTTTAATTCCATGTGGCAATCTGCACGTAGTAGTTTAAGCATGACGTCCATATTGTACAACCGTTTGATTCAATGTGGCAATCTGCACGTAGTAGTTAAAGTATGGCTTCCATTATGTACAACTGTTTAATTAAATGTGGCAATCTGCACGTAGTAGTTTAAGTATGGCTTCCATTATGTACAACTGTTTAATTAAATGTGGCAATCTGCACGTAGTAGTTAAAGCATGATTTCCATAATGTACAACCGTTCGATTCAATGTGGCAATCTGCACGTAGTAGTTTAAGTATTGCTTCCATAATGTACAACCGTTTGATTCAATGTGGTAATCTGCACGTAGTAGTTAAAGCATGACTTCCATAATGTACAACCGTTAGATTCAATGTGGAAATCTGCACGTAGTAGTTTAAGTATGGCTTCCATATTGTACAACCGTTTGATTCAATGTGGCAATCTGCACGTAGTAGTTTAACTATGACCTCCATAATGTACAACCGTTCGATTCAATGTGGCAATCTGCACGTAGTAGTTTAAGAATGACTTCCATATTGTACAACCGTTTGATTCAATGTGGCAATCTGCACGTAGTAGTTTAAGTTTGGCTTTCATTATGTACTCAGGTGAAGTGTATTTTCATAACACAGTTTCCTTATTGCAGAATACAGTTCATTAATACACTCAAAACACCAGCTTACAACACCAGTACAATAGTCGCAAAGATTCGCCCGTCAGCAATGTATGTTTTAGATTTAGATTAAACAATAAAAC
>VMBQ01013141.1:6462-18058 GCA_007657795.1 Dreissena rostriformis
ACAATTCACAATAATAATAATAATAATAATAATAATAATAATAATAATAATAATAATAATAATAATAATAATAATAATAATAATAATAATAATAACAATAATAATAATAATAATAATAATAATAAATGTTAAAACTTCTTTGTCATTATCCAGCTTCCATAGAAGGCCGTGTGGGCTAACATGGGTATATAAACCCTGACATAAATGATAGTGCGACATTATTTACAAGATGGGTGGTGTTACACTTTTCGAAATCACGCTTGGGATTGTATTCATGCTGAGTACTTTCCGGCTGAATTCCGCAAATACAACTGATACTGGTTCCGGATTAGCAATAGCTGGGGAACAAGTTGACGGAGAGAGTCTCATTCGCATGGGCGAAAACATGAACTCGACTCTGCTGAAGCTTCTTGGAAGAGCTTTTGTCAATATCGACCGTGACATGAAAAAGAAGATATGCGAGATAGATCCGTGTGCTCAGTGGTCACCATGGAGTAACTGCAGCGCGAAAGTGAAGAACACGTTTTCATTTCGGTCGCGATCGAGGGTGTGTTGGCTGAATAAACACGACGCATGTAATAGAACTGGTGAACAAACTGTTGAAAATGATAATAATGTCTGCGAAGGGTGGTGTCCATCATCGTACACATTCTACAACGCAACCAATCTATGCTTAAAGTTCTTCGGGGAAAGTCGTAATCAAAGCGCCGCTGAAAACGTTTGCGCACGAGATGGTGGACATTTACTGAACACCGATACGGAAGCAAAATGGAATGCTGGTGTGTCTATCCTTCTCTCTAACAAAGCGAGCACGGTGTGGGTGGACGGAACGAGAACGTCAGTCTCAGCCAAGTGGGTGTTTCTGAATGGGAAAGATCCCGAAGCAAACGGCGTCACTTCCAAGTGGGGTCCGGGGGAGCCGAATAACCTACCTTATGAATTGTGCAGGCTCATTCTTCTGACGTCTGGAAAATTTAACTTGCATGACGCATCGTGCACGACATTTGTCATTAACTTCATTTGTGAGGTGAAATAAAAAAGAGTTTTGTTTATCAGATACATTAAGCGAATTTGACTTTCGTTTGCATGAAGTTCATCATGATAGAATTATTCTCAACATTTGATTTATAGTTATTTTATTTTATAATTTGACTGTCTTAAATTACCCATTGCTTAAGATATACATATATATAGAAATGTTATGCCTGCATTACCGAAAATAAGTATATGTGAAGGTAATTTAAAATGGTGTCAATTATGTGAATGGTATCGTTGTTTGATTGTTTTTATTTTGAGCTGACATGATAAATACATATTTCACTGCTTATGGTTTTTGCGCCTATATACTATATTGCCCCTATTATTTTTTTTGCAATGTAAGCTTTACGTTTACATTTATCCAACATTATAATGTTTCAGGAGCTTGATTATTCTATAACATTACACATGTATCCGTACTTAATTTGAAGCAATAAACCTTTCTTCTTTCATGAGTTTCATTGAACGGCATCCTATGGAGCTCTGCTTCATATTGTTTTGTTATATTCAAATGTAAAATGAATTGAACATTCAGTAGGCCTATCATTTTAGAAACCAGCGTCGTAATTTATATAAAAATATAGTGTTCATTATTATACATAAGTGTTTTAATTGTTCACACTTGTGAAACACTACACATCGATATCGAAGCAACGACAACAACAATGTTTACTTTGCTCATCTTTGATAAACAATGCTGACACAAAGAAGTGCTATTGTGACGAAAAATAGTACGAACTAAGATACCATGATACTCTTGTAAAACCAGCCATGCAAGTATTCAGTTGCAAACACCAATGCAGGTTGAGAAATAACTGTGTACTGGTGCGTTTATATATAGCTAAGCGTAAACAAACGTGCATTTATCACATGCATTTTGAAGCCTGTTTTCCCTAATGAAGTGTTATCATGTTGGTAATATCCGGGAACTACACGTTTGTTAAAGTTCCCAGTAAACTGTATTGTAAACGAACCGACGCGTTATTGTGGAATTCCTCTTGCCCAAGCACACATTTGTGATATTGTGAGAAACGCTTACAAGGCTTTTCACACGGCCTGTACATGTAGAAACTACATATATGTGGATGTCGTAAACGCATACAAGTAGTGCACACCTATCCGTACAAGTAACAACTCCATGTCTAAATAACATCACTGCTGTTATATGAATGTTAACAAATACTTTTCAGGCGTTGTAATGTCGTTGAAAATGTCGTGATACTATACGATAGACTGTGTGTCAAATATAAGAACTGTCTAATGCAATTTACAGTCATGTATCGCTTCATTTACTTCCCCTTTGGTAACTTCTTCATTAAAACTTAACATGAAATGTGTTTACAACAAAGATATTTGGCGCAAGCAATAATAATAATACACACAATACATGCACATTTATTTGGAACTTTTTATTTAAAAAAAAAATAAAACTCAGATACTTGATTTAAAGAGCACACATAACATACAGAACAAAATACACATCACCATGATAAAAAAATGTAACATATTTCCTTAAATCAATAAGAATAATTTAACAAATTTTTAACCATTTATTTAGTATGATCACTATGATTCACGATAAAATAAGTAAAATTATTTCTAAACGTCCACCTGATATGTTCTAAAGACACAAGCAAGATATTCGAAATATGCAATAAACGCTATGAAAATAAGACAGGTTAATTTATTGCAAATATTTATATTAAAAAAGTACAAATACCACACTTGATTAAAACAGTGCACACTACCTTTAGTACAAAATGAGCATCAGTATGATAAACACATATTTCATCAAATTAAGAATAATTTAATAAATGTCAAAATAATGTATTAAGCATGATCACTATGATTCGTTATAGAAACTAAAATACTTAACAGATTTTCTACCGTCCACTATATATTTCAAAAACACGATAACTATAAAAAGTAACGATAACACGTATTATAGTACACATTTTATTATTTGTTTAATGACATCCTGAAAATTAATTAGTATCAAACACTAAAATCATGCGTAACAGACACCCCAAAAACAGAAAATCATAGATCATTAAACAATTCACAAGAGGATGTTCAATAGTGTATATGCCCTTCTTTGGCACAAATGACAGCGCAATATCTTGTCCTGATTGATACCATACAGTTAGGTAGTGTTGTGGTATCGATGCCCACATCCGGTCCTCGTCACATTTAAGCTCAGCGATATTATGCTGTTGCAGCGTTGCTCTTAGCTTTTATTCAGTAGTTTACAAATGTATCATGTTTGGTTGGTTCAATTGGTTTCTTGTGGTGACATTTCGCCTGCCATTGTAGTTATAGCACAAGGTTTGCTGCCAGCATGTTTCAAGAGTCCCAGCCTAGCGTGATAGGTATCAACAGTGGCAATCTAAATATAATGCGTATAATAAGATTTTTTAAAGCGTAAAAAAATTGTATTTAATTCAACAATTCAGTGTGCAAACATATAGCATACATGAGCTTTAGAAATTCGTGAACCATTCGGCTGCTTGGTTTTTATTTTGAACATGTGCAACACTGCCTTTATCTGCCTAAGGCATAAAAGTATTTAAGCATTGCCCGTCGAAGACTAGATGAACGGTCTTTTAAAAACACTTGCTTCACCTTATTAAGAGATGAATGAATAATTATAAATAACCTCATTTAATGAATAACAAGCAATCCGAAGTAGGCTCGGAATAACAAAAATAATAAAAGCTGTAAACAGCAGTAAACATAGTTTATACATAAATCTCATTTAAAACTTGCTTCCCATTCGTCTGCAAAATGATTGGAAGTCAATGATACAGATGGTCTTGCTAAAATTAGCCAGTGCAATATTAAGGTTCGTTTTATTCGAGTCTTCAACATTCAGTTCGCTATTGCGAAAGGTCAAAATCTTGCTTAGACAGGTATGACGTTTTTTAAACATTTTGGCACGAGTATTAACGTGGATAAAATTCAAATTCAATTATATAAACTGTGTTTCTTACGATACTCGATATTTGCAGAGCCCAATTCAAAGCGAGTACTCCTTTTCGAAGCCCGTTGTCCTATATTTATGGCAATATACACATAAGAAATGAACGCAATTTCATTTTACGTGCGTATGTGACCATGAAATTAAAACTCCGCTCGAACAGGCGGCATGTTTAGTTGCGACGTTTTAGTGGTGTTTCAAAAAAGGCACATACGCTGTCACACCCACTGCTCCTAATTGTTTCCTGTAATGTAATAGTAACTTGCGGTGGCTCTCTTGTGCCTCTTGCGTCAAATATTATTACTTATACCATTTTGGAACCATTTTGAGATCACAACATATAACAGCAGATCATTTACGTAACCAAGATCGGCAATATGGCAGTGTTTAGTGTTTCTATATTTTTCTTGATAAATATCTGGTATGCAAGCGCTGACAATCAAGTTGTTGATCTGGCTGTCGCAATGGATAGTGTAAATGGACGAATACTAATCGAGATGGGTGAGGCAATGAACTCAACCTTACTTAAACTTGTTGGCAACGCTTTCGTGAATTTAGAAAATGACATCAGCAAAGAACCGTGTAGAAATAATCCATGTGAGGCATGGACGCCATGGAGTAAATGCAGCGCTCAATGGTTGGGTATGTTTGGTTTCAAATCACGATCAAGAGCGTGTTGGTTTGGGGATGAAACGTGCAACAAAACTGGAAAACGAGATGTGGAAACTGTTAATGTTCTCTGCGAAGGCCACTGTCCGACGACATACACCTTGTACAATTCTTCAGGCCTTTGTTTGAGGTTTTTTAAAGAGGGTGTGACCCAAGACGCAGGTGGGAATATTTGCGCAAAGGAAGGTGGCCATGAACTGAACACGGACACCGAAGAGAGGTGGCAACAAGCCGTGAGTATTTCGGAGACACACGGTGCAAACACCTTCTGGTTGGACGGAAAGCGCACCAGTATCGGTGGTAAATGGGTGTTTTTGAACGGCGTTGATCCGGAAGCAGGTGGAGTTTCTTCGAAATGGCTTACTGGAGAGCCATCCAACAGAACTGACGAACTCTGCAAAGTTGCTGACCTGCAGTCAGGTTCATATACGTGGTGTGACCGATCGTGCGCAGAGAAATACCCAGTGATCTGTGAAATTCGAGACGAATAAGTTGTTATCATACATGATATTGATACAAAGTATTCCTAAATACATTCTGTAAATAATGTAACACTATATTGCACTCAGCAAAATATCAATAATTGTAGGTATTTGTCTATATCTATTCTATTTTCTGATTAAATAAATACATACCCTTAACCTTAATCATTCAATACTGCCAACTTATTTGCAACGAACGACGTGTTTTATCCATTTATGTACGTTTTATGAATTCAAAAAGTGATATTTGTTCATAATCTCTTATGTTTGTTCATCTAGTATTGCATTTTGTCAAACACTTGTATTCGCTGCTACCGCCATTAAACTGAAAACGAAACTCTTATTTATTTCTTTATCTCTAATTAATTCGAACGTACAATTAAAATCAAGCACTTTATGAGTATATTAATGAGTGTAAAATTATAGTAATGTCCATCTTTGAATATGATTAAGAGTGATTTCACAGTTCGGAAAAATATGACAATTTTGGCCTAAATTGGATTTTTGCTTAGAAGAGACTTTCTTTAAACGAAAAATATCATAAAAGCGGAAAGAGTCGTCCTTGATTAGCCTGTGCGGACTGCACAGGCTAATCTGGGACGACACTTTATGCACATGCATTTAACCCCCTTTTCACAGAGCGAGGCTCATATTCATAGCACTAAGAACGTAAGCACAATTAGAAACGTACACGTGATAATTCCTGTATATGAGCTCCAACAATGTTTTAGATTGATACAAATAATAAAATTAACGACGCGCGTGCGTAAAATTGTATACTTTTGTTTTAAAGTACGTAAGTTATTAAAACATACAAATTTTCAAAAATGTGATTCGAGCAAACTTGTTTAATATATCACAAATTTGTATCATTGAATTTTTAGCCTAGCACGTCAAACATTGACGAAGATATTATTATAAACAGATGGCCAGTTGTTTTACTTCGAACTGGCAGCATAAAAATAATATTAGTTTTACTTTTTTAATCGTGTGTATGTACGTTATATAATCGAGGAAAAATTTTGTGAAAATAAATCCAAGTTCGAGAAAAAATGTCACATTACATGAATTAGTTTCGCTTTCTAAATAATTGTATTGGTCACCGACTGATAGTTCAAGCATATGCTCATTATCTAACATTTCATAGATTCTTCGGGGTGAAATTTGATGAAAAGTATTGAGAACGATGGTTGGAAAAGCATATGCATCTATGCATTGGTTGCATGAAATCATGAACGTAATTAAATATATAAAAAGATTGAGCCTGATTGTAAGTATGCAAAAAAATTAATTAGAATGCCTACATCATGAACAATAAAAGTATAATGTTATTTGTTAATATTAGGGTTATAACTATATAGTCTTGATATTAATCCATTCCGTTTGGTTATACATGTACACATTCTTGACGAGTATTGCATCCGAACTATTTAGTTTTTTTTACACGCACTTACATTGTCTATGCAAGACCTGAAGTGACATCTCAATTGCCAAATGGTTCTTGCCAAAGATAGGCCATTAACTAATTGCACATTATCCAATCCCGGCATTTACACGCATTCTCAGTAAGCCAGTGCATTTGGACCATGTTAAAATATAAAACATAAGTGTTATATAGAACAGTTTATTTAACTATTTGACAATAAACTTTAAAGTATTTCAAACATTTTGCAAAGATTTGTGAACAACATTTAACAAACAAACATGTTAAAACAGTCTTGAAATAACCTACCCAGCAACAGAAAAATTGAATGCTGACATGTGCGTTATCAGGGAAATACATTCAAAAACATAACTCATTTACATACGTATCCAACTTAATATCAAAATGTTACGTTATCCCGATATAGTACACATCTGTGGACGTTTTCTTTTAATTGAAGCCGTAATACAATGTGTGGATACTAAAATATCTGTCTTTCTTCAACAATCTAAAAAATCACAAGTATTTCTTTCATAAAAATCTGTTGAGTACAAGATTATTAGTTAAGAAAATATTCTGATAAATTATTTTTTATTAACATTTTGGGTTTACATGAATAAAAGATAGGCACATTTTTCGAAATTATCTCACACAGAGATCAAATCGCATGGTCACTAATACTTAAAGCGATAACAATATACCATGGTAAAAAGTAACGGACATGTCATGTTTAATTTGAAATGTCCGTTACCAAACATCTATAAGATAAAATGCATATCTTCACATGAAAAAAAAACAACAATTTATAATGACATAATCAACTATTAAAAAGTGTTCCAACACAAGTCAAGCAGCTTCACTATTGAAGTGGTGAATATTGTTAAACATTTAAGTAGGTCTCTGTTACTTAAAGTAACGAAAATGCCTTCAGTTACAGTCATGTAATTGTTTTCACTGGTGGTCAAACATATCTTCACCAGTTTCATATCAAAGGGTAGAATTTGAAGCATCCGCTTTGATTTACCAACTTACGTCGAGTGTGTGACTTTACATAGTACTTCTTTAAGTAAGCTCTGTTTTTCTTATTACGAATAGATCTTTGTTTTCGTGACAGCTGACTGTTTGGCACATAGGTATTTCGACGTCTTTCACGTTCTTTTGCAAGGTAAGCAGCATTATTATTTTCTTTAAGTCTTTGTCTGTATGCCTTATGTATTTCGGCCCTTGATTTTGCCATTTTTACAATAGTAAATGCAAAAAAAAATCAAATAAGCCGTTAACAGCAAGTCATTGACATGTACGTTACTTAACATGACATGTCCGTTACCGATTGTTTTGAAGTTTATCATTAAATGCTTTAAATTGATAAATATAAACATCAGAACTAAAGAGCAACAATATAAAAACAAGAAAAAAGAGAACAAAAAGTTAACCACACCAGGGCTCGAACCGCTCAACCATGGAGTAAAAGCCACGCGCCAAAACCACTCAGCCATCCGTCTTCACGTGTGTATGTGTGTATGTGTGTAATTCAGAGTTTATGTTCGGGTCGTCGTTGAGTCTTTACGACTACATTATGTGCGGACCTTACCATCCGTCTTTACATGGGTTCCCATTTATGTTATGCATTGTATAACCATCCAAATGTTCTTACAATATACAACGATAACACAAATCGAAATTTTATAATCGTTATTGTTGCCGTGGGTGACTTTATGCTGATTTCATGGGTGACTAGAATCGGCGTGAATTCACCCCCGGGTGACAAGAATCGGCTTCATGTCACCCCCGGGTGACTACATTCGGCTTCATGTCAACCGGGGGTGACTAGCGTCGGCTTGAAGTCACCCTAGGGTGACAAGAATCGGCTTCTAGTCACCCTCGGATGACTTGTGGGCCATTTCAGGTCCACAATGACCCAATGAGCGTAAATATATGGCATGCAGTATTGCGAAACCAGATGTATACATGAATTTAAATATTGTTAGTGTTCTTTTTTATGTACAATGTGATACTACACTTTGATACTATTAGAAATTGTTGGGAAATCATTATGTAATAAGAACACATTTTCATGTTTTGGTATGTTTCAAGATGATTGAGATAATGAACGATCAACCACAGTGGAATTAATCTGCAATCCACTTTCAGACAAATATTTCGATATTGTGTTGCTAATCGGCGGTTTTGATTTTATTTATCAAAACGCACGAAGGAATAAGCAAGTTGGTCAGCTTAATAACATGTCTATGCAGACATTTATAATTTCAGCTCGCGATTCCAGCAGTAATGTTCATTGTTTTATTTGACTATTCCTGAACAAACTACCAAGATCCCTGGTAGATATTTTCAAGACAGCACAATCCCCGTACATATCTTTTGCCATTGTTCAGCCTTCAGAGGTTGTAAACAGTAGAGCAATTTGTGTTATTACAATCTTTTTTTCCACCTAATGTTAAACACGGGTAGACTAAAATTATGTGTGTAGCATACGATTCACACGTTACGTTTTGTCATTCAGTTTTTTTATTTTCCGTCTGCATATTTACATGTGATTGTGATCGTTTTAGACACGCAATTGCTGATTAATTCATAATGGTTAAGTGTGAGGTTCGGGGTTTGTGTGCATTTTGAAGTTTATGAGGTTCTTCCGCGCCTGAGGCTGCATTTTGTGAGGACCCGGAGTGTTTCACATCGCTCCTACCTTACTAAATTTCTAGACTCACAAACGTTGGGACGTGAAAAAGCCGAAAGCCGAGTTGGATTACGTACAGTTCCGTTGATTGGGTGAAGTGTTCCGTTTGAATCAACTACACTTTATATTAAAGTTGAACACAGACGGTAAAACTGTCAAATTTATAAAACAAGAGGGCCAAGATGGCCCTAGATTGCTCACTTGTGAAATGAGTTTGCCCAGTGGCATGATTTGAACAATCTTTGTCACATATCAAATATCAAAGCTGCGTGCTTTGTGGTTAAAGATAAACAAGGTTGTTCAAGCTTCGACCTGGTCCATGTTTTTCAACGGACCGGAACCACTTTTGAACTCAACCAACATATCATTAAGACATACATTTTGACAAAGTTACATGAAGATTGGGCATGAAATATGACTTCTACAGTGTTTACAAGGTTTTTCTTTTTTTTGACATAGTGNTCACAAAGCTGCACTCTGGGTCTGGTTTCCATGAACAATATTTCTGCACTTTTTTATATTTAATCTAGTAGCAAACACATCTACAGAGGGTATGCCATATTTTACACAAATACTGCTAAAAATTTCACCATCTAATGACAATTCTAAGTTGTCTTTAAATTCTCTAGATGCCTGATCCATCAACATTATCAGTGTCTGGTATATGCGCACACATATTCCACATGTTATTGTCAAGACAAAATTGCCAATTTGTTTTACTAATTTGATTGCAATCGTAAGATTTTATTCCTCTGAAATTGTTAAAATAACTAACTGTGGTAGTGGAGTCAGTGAAAACTTTCATATATTTTCCTTTTATCAAACACCGGAATGCCTGTAGAGCAAATAGAACTGCTAACATTTCCAAAGCATTAATATGATGCTCTTGTTCTTTTTCTCACCAATGGCCACCGATCTTTTCGGTACCCAATTTTGCACCCCAGCCATACCTACTACTGTCAGTGTAAATAATTACAGAGGGGTTTTCTCTGCGAATTTTCCTAAATTGAGAATGAATATTATTCATCCACCATTGTAAGTCGGATTTCATAGGAGAAGAAATATTCATGATTGCATCGAAATTGCCTTTGCATTCTTTTAATGCCATAGATTTTTATTTTTCTAACTGACGGTAATGTAACTTTCCTAGTTCCACAGCAGAAAAACTTGACACGATCAATCCTATGACATGAGCTACCGTGCGAATAGTAGCAGTTTCACATGTGTACAGTTTAAAATATTCAAGTTTAATCATTTGCTTTTTCGCATCAGGTTAAAAAACTTTCATCTTCTGCGAGTCAATAACATTTCCAAGATATGTAATGATTTGGGTTGGGATAAAAATACTTTTGTCCCTATTTAGAAAGAAACCCAGGGTAGTCAAGAGATTAGAAGTTTCTTGTATATTTACAGAACGTTTTTCTTTTGATGTGCCTCCCAGTAAAATGTCATCAATGTAACCTGTATTCAAATGTCCATCTGTTCGTAATTTAGCATACACAGGTTTCATGAGCTTTGAATAAACTCTAGGTCCTGGTGACACACCATTAGGCATACACACATATTGAAAGATTTTTCCCCGCCACATGAAACGAAAATAAAGCTGTTGTTCTTCAGCTATAGGAATGCTATAATATGCATTATTAATATCAATAGATCCAAAATACATGTCTTTAGAAACCAAATCAAGTGCATTTTCAAAATTTTCCATTTTAAAATGTTCATACGGAAAATATGCATTTAATTTCTTCAAATTAAGTATCATGCGATACTCTCCTGTTTTTCATTTAGCCCGTAAAAATATCGGGGACAAGAATTGTTGAGGGTGATAATCAACTTCAATTATGACCTTCAGTTGTAGTAATTTATTGATTTCGATATCAACGAAAAATTCCTCTTTATGATTAAATTTATGCTAAGAAAATTATCCTTGCCTCAATTCACAGAAATCAATATGACAATGTTCTTAAGTTTCTAAGTATTTTTGGATCTTGAGTAATACGTTTCCATGCAGAGAAAAAATCTTTCAAACGGCCTCCAACAAATTATGATTAATAAATTGTTCTTACCTCTGAAACATTTATTTTTCATGACGGGTTGTCGAGGAGGGCCCTGGCCCCTCCTCGTCCAATTTTTTTGGATCCTGATACTGCGATCCAGTTTTCCCCAAGGCCGATGAGGATGCATCTATCAGTGGACTTGGAGCAGTCTTACTACAGAAGCAAGATGACGGCACCATACGCCAGCAGGAGTCTCAAGCCTTCCGAACGGAACTACCATTCAAGTAGACTGGAATTTCTTGCACTCAAATG